>JANTOP010046158.1:0-10136 GCA_027564815.1 Symmerus nobilis | reverse complement strand
GATGAATATATATGTGAAATTATGATATTTCGACTGTAACCCGAAATTATAGTTTTTCCGGAGAATCACCCATATACAATTAAAATTTACAAATAATAAAAATAATAGAATTATCATTAATATATTAAAATTAAATCATGGCAGTTATAAAAATTTAAATGGAAAAATTGTATTGAAGTAGTAAGACTTAAAACATGCTATATGTTTCTAAAATTCTATACAATTCGATATACTTAAATAAATTTACAATTTTATCATTAATATATAATAATATTATAATAATAATTTTATTTTTTCAAAATAAAAAAAAAGTATATTCACATGCAAATTGTATTTAGCCGATTCTATAATTATTTACGTATACCTATTATAATTATTATAATAGGTATAAGTATTATAAGGTATAATAGGTATTATAATTATTATTATAATATATATTAATTTTGTATGCCTGCGGTTTGAAACTACATGGCTTTTATCTATATTTTATTATATTATTCATCCTTTGAAGGATTGCACACAAAAAATCAGTTTAACTAGTACCTCAGTAGTTAATATAGCTACGATTTTATTAGCGTATTTATTGGCTTAGGACGAACATATAGTATTTTTTTATAATTAAATTTTTTTTATCTAAATTAAAAATTAAAAAATAATAAGTTCTTGATTTTTTCACCGGAAAAGCTGATTGTAAAGCAGTTTTTCAACTTTATAGCTCGAATAATAAGTCTTAATTTCTTGTTCCGAATTCTAAGAAATATGAATAAACAATAGACAAATTAAATAATATCAATTTTACACCTCCATATTCCATCATCTTAGGTCCATGAAGAATCGCCTATATGTGTTGCATATATAGCTTACATGTTATATTTTAAATAAATAAATATAAATTTATTTAAAAATTAAAAATATTTTTTTTTAAATACGTCACAACATTTACATATTTCAAGTACAAATGTTTGTTTATTTATTTAAATTTTATTTGATGATTTTAACAAGTTGTAAATTGATAATTCTACGGAAAGCGATTTCAAAGTATTATTTTGCAATGATTTCGATAGTTCATGAGGAAAGAACAAATCATATAATAGGTGTGTCAAGTTCAGGTCGCAGGGCAAGAGGAACAACGGATCTTATATAAGGCCACTTGATAAGGGGAGCACAATTACTTTTTTACAAATCACAATTAATTTATCAACTCGTAAAATCACAATATAAGCAGAGCAATGCCGCTAAAATATGAGAAAAATTCGGAAAAGATAAAAATAATTGGAAAAAAGTCCCTATTACGGGGAAAAATTTTGTGAAACGTCGCGAAAAAAAGTCTCAAATTGGTGCAATAATATCGGGAAACTCGAGAAGCCGGGGAAATATTAGGGAAAGTCAGAAAATATTAATTGAGAAAAGTTGAATGAAATATTAGGAAAATTAAGGAAAAGTTAGACAAAATGCGAGAAGCCACGGGAAGTTGGAAAAATTTCGTAAAAGCTCAGAAATAATCGGGAAACGGTTGGCTTGTGAGATTAAAGGGCGTATCTAGAGTTGGTCGGTGGAGGGGGGGAGGTAATTTCGAAGTGAGCTACTCTACAAGACAAAAGTGAAATAAGGTAGAGTAAAGGGGGAGGGGGGCGTATACATAATTACCTCTTATTACGTAATTAAATGAAGTGTTGTATTTCTAAGAAATGGAATGGTCACCTCGGAAAGGCCGTAGGAACATCGGAAGGCCTCTAGCAAGGTGGATATAGTCACGATGAACACCTGGTGTAACCGGTCCTACGCCATTACAGATCTCCGCCAAGCTTACGCCTATGTAGTATTGAAAAGTAGCAAACATGACAGATACAAATGAGAGTATGTGAAAATGTGTGGCAGTTTTTACTTGCGTAGGCAATTCCATTTGAAAAACTATTGAGAAATCAGGTTATTAAGAATCTATTTCTCGTCGTAATTTTTAATTCTAATTGCATAGATTGCATAATTTAAATTTAAAAATGAAATAGTATTTCTATATGGTTGTACCAAAATATATAGTGTGAATGTAACATGAAAGCATAATGCTGAGAGTCGTCAAATCCGCCTTTGGTGAAAATGTTGGGCACCGTCAGAAAAAGAGTGCAAATATTAGAAAAATAAGCGAAAATGTCGGTAAAAAAGTAGGAAAGTTCAGAAAGTCCGGAAGCAGTCTGGAAAAAATAAAGAACTCTGGGAAATTTAGTAAATCGTATTTAGTATTTACTAATAATTAGTAAATAGAGAAATACTTATTTACATGTTGTGTCGTTGTGTTTTACAATCGTTTTACAGAAACAGGATGGCTATGACTAAATTTTAAACTTGTATTTGGTATTTTAATTGAATTGATGAAAATGGCTATATTTATAATATTATATTATATTATTATATACAGGTAAAATATACGTATTATTTTTACAATACAAATGATAATGTCAATAAATAAAGGTTTTGTACGATTCCATTCCCTCATATTCGTAGATCATTTACACACATATGACTGGAGAACAAAAAAATTGTTTTGTTGATTTTTGATCATTTACTCTGTAATAAATAACGTCATTAAATTTGAATTGGGCGTAATCCCGGTCACCAAGATTTTTTTTTTTAATAGCTGGAGTGAATAACGGCAGAATAAATTTTGAATAGCAGCAGGCAAAATTTCATAATTACCAAATCGTTTTTATCTAATTTTCATAGCGTCGCCGACAGATAAAGTAAAACGAACTTATTTTATCAATTTATGATTAATTTCTAAATTATAATTGATGAACGTGAATTGTTAACCGATAACCCCCAATTTAAAAAATATTAATCTAATACTTTTATATTTGAGTACACAATAGTCGTATAATTAATTACAACACTACGGTTCAATGTTCAGATTCAACGACAAGTGTTCTAACTTGAGTCTTCTCATTTAAATTTTAAATTTATCTGCGAATAAAATTTAATTCACGTTCGATGTTGATGATCAATTTTTGCAATTTTTTATAGAACTATGAGCGATCAACCCAGATTTCAGCGAACAACCTACAAATTTTTTGGCATACCGGATATATTCAAAACCATAAACAATATATCATCAAAAACGAAGATACTTGCATTGGTGGTTCAAGGTTGCATTTATAGGGTTACCCAAGGTGAAATGATGAAATGCAGTCCCAATTCTACGATCCACTTTACTTCAATTTAGAGTATCTGGGGTTGTTAAAACAACTCTTCAGAATTTGCTAAATTATAGTAGTTAAAATAGGAAATATTTTTTTTAATGTAATTGCAACTGGTTGCTACCAGTTTACCAATTAGATATTTTTCTAAGTAAACGGGGCTTCTAATCAAAATATGTATAGGTTACTTTTCAATCGTGTCAATGCTACCTACATGTTAAATTCTGTATATTTGTAATTAAATTTTAGTCTACAATGGAAGCAATGTTCATAGACTAAGAACAGAGGATCAGGACGTTGACACGTCCAAACGTCAAACAAAGTTAAGCTCTAAATGAAAAGAACATATTAACCCGCGTACAAGCGAAACTTACAAGTTCCTGAACTGCTCGCAAACTGTTCATATTGTTTGTAGGTTGTTCGTGATCTCATTGTACCCATCAATGACTTGATATATTCGCGAGCAGTAATCAAAAACCAAAATGTCATTCAACGATTATCATGAAAACTTAATTATGGGATCTGCTGCTTTTATTTATATAGAAAGATTTATACTAAAACGGTAACCAAAAATAAAAGCAGATGGCGGTAGAGAAGCTTATTGAACAGAAACGAACACATCCCGTGCAACAAAAAGACGTCTACATTAAACTGCGTTTGACACATGTTCGCGAGCAATTTGGCGCTTCAATAGCGAACCGCTGTTAACGAACTCAAGTAGACGATCAGTTCGCAAGCTAATAGTTCCATACCACGTTCGTGTTCAGGATTTGAGCTATTCGTGAACAGTTCGCGAACTTTATGTATACACGGCTTTAGAAGCCGCCCCATTAATTTGCACCATTGTGTAGCCCCATTAATTTGCATCGATACTAATATATATATTGACTTCAATTCCGTTTCAATTGAAATCAGTATTTAAGGATTTATCAATAGAATTATTTAAGTATTTAATGGAATTTCAAATCTGCATGATGTAATATAAATAACAGGTAAATACGATAATCTAAGCCTATTAAGAGGCTGGTTAGATAGAAATACAAGCATAGTTATAATTCTAATAATTATATTCAATTACTTGAAAAATTAAAACTAAATTGTAAGTGAAAACCGGTTCAACTTATTTTTGAAACAATTTTTTTTTATAAAAAACGAAAAAAAAAACAAATATTACGTTCAATTAAATTATTTTAAATGTAGAAATGTAAATTTGTACTTAGATTGACTAAAAGCAAAAACAAACACCTTTTTAACCCAATGCCAATAGTGGAGAGAGGTAGAAAGAAGCGACTGTAATAATTAGCATTATTTCAATAAGAGTATGATTAATGCATTATTTCAACGAAACCAAATAAAACAACTTTAACCTTTTTTTTGGAGAATGTCTTTGATTTGCGTAATCAATAAATACTCTGTGGAAATTTATGTAGACATAGAGAATTACGACAATTCCACTTATCATCTCAAACTGGTTATATTCAATCCTTTTATTATTGTATTTGTCTCTATTTTGATTTTTTTATCAGTTGCTTAATCAATTTATCTTAAGCTACATTCCCATTGGCAATAAAACTTGCGGCAATATGTCATATTTGTCTTGCACAACACAAATTCATAATGGGAACGGTCTGTAAGATGAATATTTTGTATTGCTGCAAGTGCCATATTTTCTTGCGGCAATAATCGTGCAAGTGCAGTGGGAATGACAAATATTTTCTTGCGGCAAGAAATTGTAAAAAACATTTTGAACAACAACAAAAGAAAAACGAGTTTGTTTTTCTGCAACTTCTTGCGGAGAATATTTTGTACCTATAGGGCGACCAGCAATATAAAAACCATATTCGTAAAAAACATTGTTATTTTGTACATATTTCCGTAAATACTTTTAATCTTGCAAGTTCAAAAAACTTGCAAATAAACGAAAATGAGTGGAAACGGCTTTTTGAATTTTCCGCAATTTCTTGCCACAATAAATTTGCGCACAATATTATTCCTGCAATGTCGATTCCAATGGCAACGGCTATTGCAATATTGCGGAAATCTGCAAGTTTTATTACCAATGGGAATGTAGCTTTACAATGGGTATTGAGAATTCCTAAGGTATTAAAAAAAATTCCTCAGTACCTTATATACCTTATCTTCTATACCTTATCACCTCTATATCCATATCGAGTATCTACCGACATATCTTCTTTGTGGATAAAATAAACCCCAGATGAAGATCGAATATACTTATACTAACACACAGTTTAGTGGAATAATATACAAAGTTGAATAGGGTTCTTCTGTAAGGATAACCAATGCAAACCAATGCAACGCAACTGCAACGTAACTCAAACCCGATTTGTTTGTTAAGAGTTGCGTTGCTCGTTCTTAATCCACTGAGGTAACTTTCTCACGACTAGTGAATTTGATTTGATTATTAGGCTGCATCGAATTTGACCATTTTCTATGGTCAAATCCAATAGAATTTTTGTGATTCCTTATTTTACTTGTATTTCGAACAGTAGGGATAATTTTTTGTTATAAAAAATTGCAAATTTAGGGTGGATCGCTCACAAAATGATGAATTAACGATCTGGGGATATCCTTACCCTTCGTTTACACTTTCAATAACAAATTGCTTTCCATAAATTATTGAATCGAAATTGCTTGTGGAGATCACGTAATTGCATGTCAAAAAATATTACAGTCCAAGCAATTTTAAAGCACAATTATTGCTTTCCATCTCCCAAGCAATTTCTGTTTCAATAAATTAGGCATTTAACAATATCATTCATTGTTTTATATCATTATAATTTTAAAAACCAATTTGTGTAGCAATTTTTTATTGAAAGTGTAGCAGCTGGGGAAATTTTTTTTTTGATTAAAAAACTACAAAATGAATGTGGATCAATTTGTAGAGGGAATTTGAGATTTAAATAATATTAGGATTGACATTATGAAACAATTTGTAAATATTGCTGTGATAGCCAAAATTCATTATTTAAAATTATACTAAAATATAACAAAATGTTCCTCAACGTAGTACAGAATATAAAATAAATGTAAAAATTATTTTATAATCATTTTAGGATCTCGCTGGATTAAAAAGTTTAAGACTATAGCTGTAGCAGATAATCTTATAAGAGTATTGATAATTTCATATATATAAATGTGAAATTGTCGATAGGAAATTAAAAAATAAGCAATAAGGCAAACCAAAATTACATTAACAGTCAGAAAATTTTATAAAAATCATATAATTCTAAGAAAAAAATCGTGGTATACATATATTCCAATATTCCATTTTATCTTCATTGATATCGGATTTTAAAATAAAATGTTTGAAGTTTCAAAATCGAAAATTCCGAAAATATCTGAAAATTTTTAAAAATCAGTAAATTTTATAATCGTATAGTTTCGTGAAACTATCATATAAATCGGAGAATTTCCGATATTGATCGAGTTTTTCAATTTTTATAAATTTTCAGTTTTATAAAGACTTTCATATAAGGAGTGGAGTGTTAAGATTCCTAATAACTTTACCCGATATCCAGAAGCTTTTTAACTTATTAATATCATATTAATAATCCTATTCTGATTTTTTTTAAATTTCCTAATTTTACGCGGAACTTTTCCAATTACGAATGGATGAATGCAAGTGAATGGTAATGGTAGGGAAGAATTCGGAATGCTGGGAAATATCGGGAATGGTAAGGAAAAAGTTGGTAAGTCGGAAAAGGTCGGGTAAAATTTGAGAATGATCGGTAAAAAATCGAAAATGATTAATAATAAGCCGGAAAATAAATAAATAATTTAAGTCGATATAAAATTACATTCGAATAGATCTTTACTTACATTTCGTACTAAATAATTAAAAAGGCTGGAAGAATAATGTAATTTAAATTTTTCGAATTCTCAGACACCCTCAAAGAATTCAGATATATTTTGGACAATATTGTATCTCCGGTACTCTATATATCCACAATACATTTTTGTACTACGAATGTTCTTTCATTCTAAGATCTTTATCATAAATCGAAATACTTACTCGTAAGCCAATTTATGTTTAGTGCAGCAATGCACCTTTAATTTTACGTTAATGAAAACTCAATCAATATTAATGAACTTTGAATATGTGAAAATTTGCAATTGGCCTCAATATTAAATTAAAAATTGCTGGCTAATTGAAATATAATTAAAATGAATAACAAAAAGGTTATGAAAAGAGCTTTAAAAATAGTCTTACTTAGATATGACTTAAGAAACTATAGACTTTGACCAAAAACAAATACGTATACACGTTACGTTATAAAAATAATTTAACTTTGTTAGGCTAATTAGCAAAAGTGTTTTTGCAAAACTGAACTTAACATATTTCATTTTAATTATATGGTTATGTAATATATTCGATTTCAAAATGCTGTATAATGAATCTTAAAGCCTAGGTCACGCCAAACTTTTAAAATTAGTCGCAGATCGCTATTGAAAAAAAAAAAATAAAATCGCTATTGATATTGATACAGAATTTCATCAAATGTTCAAATTTCATTAAAATCTTCAAATTTCCTACAGTTATCTATCTATTCTTAACATTTCTGCTATTCGAATGGTGAAAATAAAAAAATGAATGGTGGTGAAAATGGTTTTGTAAAAAGAACCCCATTTTTTAACCCAATTTTTTCTAAATATTGTATAAATTCCTTCAAATTTTCAATGTTATCATCAGACCACCGCTCCTTTATACAAAACTGTGTTCAGTTCTTCCCTCGTTATAAGTCGATATTTTTAGTTATTCAAAAAGTTTAAATTTTATGAATTTGTAATCCTTTATATAATTCCAGGTTCATATCAGCCCAGTAATGACATGATGTTGAGATTCTATTCATATTTTAAGCAGGCTACATTAGGTCCTTGTACACAAAAGAAACCTCCATTTTGGGATCTAGTCAGCAAGTAATTAATTACTTTTTATGGTTAAATTAAAATAAGACCATTTATCATTAAATATTTGCAGAGCAAAATATGATGCTTATAAGTCGTTAGGTAATTTACCAAAAGATAGAGCCATGGAATTGTATGTGGAAGAATTGAAAAAGATTATTGAAACAATGTCATATACGAATAATGTAGCTGAATTTATGGGCAGTATTAGCGAATTAGATGGCATTGATTTTGATGATTTAGAAGTTATAGCACCGGAAGCGATAAAGAAAGCACGCTCACATCCAAATTCCCCATTTGGTAAATAACTATTTATGAGTGTTTAATTAATTTAATTAATTAATCATTTCTTTTTAGCTTCCAGAGAATCAAGTCCCATTCGTGCACCGCAAGTAAATGGTCATGTTGTAAATGGAAATGGTCACGTAAATGCCCCGTTAACCAATGGAAATGGACCAATAAATGGTTTTTCGAATGGACATACCAGTGAACATTCGGATGACGAATATATTGATACTGTTGAAGTAATTTTGCTAATCGATACAACTTAATTAAATATTTTGTTACATATTATTTATTCTTTTATTGTATATTGCGTCAAAAGGATGATAATGTACCGTTTGATGCATCAACACAACTTGACCGTCCGTCGAGAGCATCAACAAGACGAACGTTGAACAATCCAGTTCCGGTAACAGTTGTCCAATTTTTATTTTATATGAATTCTTGATTAAAGTAACTTTATGTTCCAATTCTAATTAATTTCAAAATTTATAGACTGACAAATCATCTGATGCGGTAATTGCACCAAGCCTTAACCAATTAATACGAACAATAGAAGCGATGCGTACTGATTTGCAACAAATCAATACCCGCATTAATACGGTGGAACGTTCGTTGTCCGAAGTCAAAAATCATCAACTTCGAAAAAAGGTGAACATACATATTCAAATATTAAATTATACAAATAAAAAAATATCTAAAAAATCCAAGATTATGGAAATGAAATATCCGAATTGGTGGCCTTTCACCGAAATATCACCAAATTGGTTCATTTTATTGATTGTATGGCCATTTTTAACTCAGCGTATCATTCGAATGATAAGACGTGAAAAATGATCTACAACATAGTCGAAAAGTTGTTATCGTTATTAATTCATCATGTCGAAAGCATTTTTTTTTTAAATAAATTAATTTTTTATAATAAAAAAAATTATCATCGATGGATAAATTATAATATGGAAAATGGATATTGGATCTTGAAATTTAATTTTAACTCGTACTACATATTGTTTTTATATTTTTTTTCGTAGAATAGAATCAATATAAAAACCGAGTAATTATAATTATATTACATTTATTATTAAATTCAACACTGATATTTTTTTATTAATCTTGTGATTATCCAAATTAATTAAGTTTGGGTGCTTTTATTTTATGAAAAACACTTATATATTTTATTCCAAACATATTTTTGGGCGGTGTAAGGCTTTAGAAGATTGACTATAATTTTCAAGTATCAAGCGTAGTATAAAAATTTTTAATTGTTTGTTCCAATTAATTACCTTACAAAAATCGATTGCATAGAAAGATAGATATAATTTACAGAAATTTAGCATTTAATAGATTTTATATACCGAATCAAAAAGAAATATATTATGATGTGAAATAAGGGGACATTTTATTATAAAATAATGTAACAATAAATTTTATTCTTTAATACAAAAATAAAATGCTTTTTTGAAATATACAAGTCAGAATAATAAAAATTGAATGACACAGCAAAATTAATCCTGGATAATTAATTTAAATTCTTTAATGTTTTAACAAAACTGCCAATACATTATATTTAATATTTTTCTTGGTTGGGAATGCCGTTGCGGTGGGGCAAGCCTTGTATCAGAGCTTGAATCTTGACACCCTGTAATTTATATGGTTATCAACGTTAAGGTGCGTCCAAATTTGAATGCACATACGTTGAGTCGGTACGAATACACATGAATATCCTAGTGTAGACTACCC
>JANTOP010046147.1:0-10136 GCA_027564815.1 Symmerus nobilis | reverse complement strand
ATAAAAATTAATAAACTAGTGTTTATACTTCATTTTCGATTTTTTACAGCGAAGTGTAAATGGGTGCCAGTAGCTGGGCACCATTTCTTTTTCGATTTTCGAGACTTTTGCTAGATCGAGTTCCAAAGTTCGCATTTTTCAAAATTGTTAAGTTCCATTTGGAATTCTTGTTAGCTATTGAACATAGCTTTCAAACGAAACCGAGAGCTCTTCGAAATTATGTTTCAAACGAAAGTTATGGCCTCAAGACCTTAGGGTGTCAATAGGTGGGCACTCTCCCATACATAATTCAATGCTGTAATTTACATTATGAATAAAGATCTATGTAAAAATAAATCTTAGCATGAAAAAAAATTCTTTAAAATATGAAAAAATTCACACCGACCCCTTAATGTAGATAATAAATGTTTATATGGATGTAAATATGCTACATACTTTGGAAATAAATTTGTTTTAATTAGGGTTACATAAACCTATCGACTTTCATATTTTCTACAATCCCAGTTTTGAAACCGGTTTTCCGGTCGTAGTATAAATTAAAACCGAAAACCGGTTATGAATTTTATTAAAACTGTGCAATCACTATTACTAACCCTATCACTAACACGCGAACAAATTTAATCATCTCTTAAGGGGTCAGTTCCCAACCTTTTTCTCAAAAGATCCATTTTTCAAATACCATAGATTCTTGTAGTAAACATACGTAGAATTGATATAGAAACTATAATTTTGTCAGAAAGTTCGAAAACAGATCGAAAAACGCGAAATAATGGAAAGGTATATAAGACAACAGGGGAAAAGCAAGGAATGTAACAAAAAATTGGAAAATTGAGTTAAGATCGCCATTTAGTCATTTAGTGGAAAAATGTCTATACTTTATTATAAACACATCTCCTCGGAATTGATATTTTGTGACATTCCTTGTTTTTCCCCTGTGGTCTTAATATATTATTGTCGAGAAAATAAAGTGAATTGCCGTTTTTTCAAAACTACGTTTCTCGACCTGGCGACCATCCTAAAAAAAACTGCTGGACCTATCTATCTGAAATTTTTATGATATGTTCTACACATGTGAAGCTATCGTCGGAACCAGGATTATGATTATGCATTAATATTTCATCAATTTTTTGTTAAACAATGTACGTTGAAGAAAAAGGTAGAAAATTTCAAAAGTCCGCCATTTTCGTTTTTTTTTAACCGTGGATGTGGATATTTTTGGTTTGGACCATAGCGACAAGTTTTTTCTTCAAAAATCTGTTTGAATTTTTTTTTGTCAGAAGTTCCAAAGTTGAGTTATCATGCTCGCCAGATTCAAATAGTGGTAATTTCAGGCAGCCCTACCAGCGAGATTTTCCATTAAATAAAAGAAAATTTATTTTCTGTAGTTAAAGTGCTACAGAAAATAATTTTTCTTTCATGAATAAAAAGTTGGAAGTAATAAAATAAATTCTTCTGTGAAAAAAACATGTTTGAAAAAGTCTTCGAGGTTAGGAACCCCTTAAGCTGGATCCAGATCAATAAATTTGTGTGTTGAATGTTGTATTTTGAATTCGACGAAAATATTTGCCGGCGCAAATTTTGTGCGGCGGACATTTACCGAAAACAGATGGATAGCGTGTGTTGTATCTGACCAAAATATTTGTGCGATTCTTTGTGCGGCGCATAGTCCACATCAATAAAAATTTTGACGAACGCGAACAAATTTGCGTCATATACAACGCACAACGTAAATATTTATTGTTCTGGACCCAGCTTTATATTTAAAAATAGACAAATATTTTTGCGGCCATTACACGATCAATAAGACAGTATCATCTAATACTGTCAATATTACTGACCGTGAAGTGGCACTGGCAATACTGATGGAGTGATGTAGAATACTGAAGAAGATTCAATTATTTTATTCATAAATATTTATTTATCATAATTTTCGTCAGTATTATTTTGGTACGTAACAAGACACCATATGGAAATGGAGGTTGATGCAATACTGTCAGTATTACTGATCATGTAATACGGATCGGATTCTTTAATCTGACAATGTGTCATAATACTCGATGAGAATCCAAATTTATCTTTGGAATGGTGAAAAAACACCATTCTCCGACTCAGTCTGTAAGAAAATTAGATATTATGCTTCTGTTAATGCAATTCCAAATTTGTTCTGGAAGGAGAGCAACAACCCACTACTTCTCTTAATTACTTACTCGCCTCTCGTTCCCAATTTAGCTACAGGAATCAAAAAATTATTTTATTCACAATTCTTAAGCAATTGTTAATTTACCAAAAATGAAAACTTTTCTTCCAGGAGATTCCCGGTTTTATAGATTCAGTAAAATTAGAGTTAATTTAACTCAAGTGTGGATATCTTCAATCATTTTTTAAGGGAGCATCACTCAAATTCGAACTATATAATATAGAGAATATGAAATAAAAATATAAAGGATAGAGACTCTATTCTTCGTCCGTTTTTTATATGAATTGAAATTATGCTTGTGTCATGCCGGAGAATCTGCATGAACGGTACGGTGAATTATTTTATTCAGCGAACTTTTCATGCAGCTCGTTTTTCTGTAATCCACATAATGAGTGTATGCATTTAAATGTAGATATATGTTGATATCGTTGTTGCATTGTTTTGTAGCGATCGCATATTTTTTATATGTGTCAATACAAATAATATAGCAACGTATAAATTAGTAATCGAATATTATTGTAATATTGAATATATTTTTTTAAATTGAGTAATTAAGTGTTATTTTAATAAGCATTTTTATTAATTACTTTTCCGGGTTGAGAAACCCGAAAAATAAAATTGGGTTTCCCCAACAGAAAATTAAAAATTGGTAAAAAGAATTATCCGTTGAAGATTGAGGAGTGTGATTTTTATATTTGTCTATGAAAGAAGAGAATTTTTAATTAAATTTGCGTTGATAAAATAAGCGATGAAAAATAGATATCTTCTTTAAAAAAAAATTAATAACGTAAATTGTAAACGGTTGCTCGTAGAAGTGTATTGATATTTATAATAAGTTTCGTTAAATGATTGTTAAAGAAAATCACACTCAGATATAATATTTAGAAAACATCGTTGAAATTAATTAGGAAATTATTTTGACTTACAAATTTTGTGTGAATAGTAATTGAAAGATAAATTAAAATTAAAATATCAATCGGTTGTAAATTTAAATTATAATTTGACTGTGGAATAGTGGTATTATTTGCAATTTAACCATCCACCAGGTTTTTGATAAACTGTTGAATTAAATTGTTGTTATTAAATGTTTAAATTAAACTGTTGAATAGTGTTATTATTCTCAATTTAAACATCCACCAGGTTTTAAAATTCTACCCGTTAATAAAATTACCGAACGGATTCCATTGGAGGTATTGTGTCTGGATACGCGTGTTGGGTTTTTGAGAAATCCTGCGAATCTTTAACTATCTCAAAGTATTTGTTAAGCCACACGGGCACGACACTTGAATGATTGTAAACTACCTAAGAAATTCAAATACTTGAAATTCTTACCATATTTCGAACCATCGTCATTAAAGAATATATTGCAGATTTTCATTAATGTAATGATAAGATTATCATGAAGTTTTCTGATTTTATGTAAAAAATTATAAAAATTAATTGAAATCGAAAAAATCAGTGTTTTAATTAAATTAATATTTCGATTAAATTTTCATAAAATTGCCAGATTATTTCCTTTACATATTTTCTTTTTCTATTTATATCAAATTCTTTTGAGAATTTCTTAATATTTTATAAAATAAAACTTTTGAATTTTCCCATTATTAAATTATCTTTTGAATGGTACTGTAATATTCGTTCAATTGCCTGATCGGTAAATTAGCTCAAATTTTCTTTAAATTATTTTTGATGCATTTTCCGTAAAGGATACGAAACTTATTATTATATTTTATTGCATTGAAACAAAATTCTTAAATCCAGAAGAAAATAAGATAAAGCAGGATAATGATATTTTCTGACATTATTGTTCATAAAATTTGGGTTCATGTGTAATTTTAAAAATGTTGTAATTCCTCTAGAAGCAATCAATGTAAGAAACATAAATGCAGGTCTGTATATTAATTGACAAGCATATTGAATTGAAAATTCTTTCTAGGACAACAAAAAAATGATACCCTTTAAACCTCGTCTGCTCACTAAATATACTTACTACAACCCGATCCTAACAAAAAATGAAAAACAATTTTATAAAGAAATTGAAACCACTTACCCCAACCTGTCTGTAGGGTAGGTGGGAATATTTTCATTTTCATTTTCATACTTTTTTTATTTGCTGTACGTCTTAATTCTTTCCTTTTGTTTGGAAGAAAGATACCCACCGAACCCTAGTAAGAAAATTACTTTTTCGAAAGAAAAAATCACAAATTGCTTACAACGATCAATTTAAAGGTTTTTCTTTTATCAGAATATCATCCCTTAAGCTAGAAATTTAAGAATTGTCTACATCGTTAATTTTATTTTATTCGCTTTTCAATGCAATAGTGTAAACATTAAGATTTTTATCAGCTTGCTGGTGGGTAGGAAAATGATATGCAATTTTCCCCGTTAAGACAGTATTTAATATATGAATAAATTATCAAGCATTTTCTTAGCAAATTAAAACCATTATCAATTTAAGTTTTATTTCCAAATATTTGATATTCGGACTTCATTAATTTAAGAGAGGAAAATATGAAAACTAACTATTTGAAATAGCGATGGTTTGGTTCATATTATTCCTTGCAAAATATTTCTTGAATAAAAACTCTAATCTCTTTTGAATATCTTTTACGACTATAGATAATATTCTGTTTACATGGTTATCAGTATCACAAAGGTTAATGATATGTCAGATGGTACGTTTTTTGCGACAGTCAGACATTCTTAACCCTTCTTTGTTCGTTCAGTCAAATAGCATTATTTTAAATTGTAATAGCTAGTAACGAGAGATAAATGGCATTATATTTTTTTACAAAACCACAAAGAGAGTTTGTTTTCCATTCAATCGCTTTATTTCATTTGTACGTAGAGTTTTCGATGAAGTTTTAATATTGCAAGTATACAAATATTTGTAAAACCCATACCCGTCGTAATTAATTCCAAACATTTAATATAAACGGGAGTACTAATTTTGATTAACATTTACTCCTTCTTGTTAGAATTTGTGGATCTCAATGATTCGAAGTAATAAATTCCATTAAATAAATCTATTTTAAAATAATATTAAATTTTATATTAGATATTGTTGGAACCCGTCTGAAATTTACTTAGATAAAATAGACAAGATACGTTCTATTAAAAAACTCCATACAAAATTCATTTGAAAATTGATGCCAGTTTTTCTTCATACATTTTTTTTTTTTTATAATCTGTTCCCTTGGTTTCGTCATTACTAAGGAATTTTAAAATATTCTCTATAAATTTATCGGCCTATTTGACCTAATTGATAGATATAATTATTTGATTTATAATATTTGTACCTATATTCCAAATATTTATTATCTACTGCCACTGAACCATTCTTTTTCGAGGTCTGCTAAAAAAGCATCAATAAATTTATTAATATGCCCTATCTTGTAATATTAGATCTATGGAAATTTATTAACAAAATTTTATGGTTACTATGATGGAAGTAGGAATACTTAGAAGTTATGTAGAATGATCCCGCTTGTGTATTTAAATACGTGTATTGGTTTATTTTCTTTGGGTTTGCAACTCCGATCATCATTAGTAATGAACGTAAAACAACTATTTTATTTTATAGCATTCATGCTAATTACGGTTTTCTGAATGGAAGTTCTCCTTGTTTTACTAATTATCTGTAGACAACATGTACTCGGTTTTCTAACTACAGTAAGTTCTTCCTAAATTAAAATCGATAGGGACCAGAGAATACTTAATATGATGATTTAGAAACTCCTAGATAATTGGAACATTAAGTTACAAAATTTCAAGTCATAAAGTTTCAAAATTCGTAAGAACTGGATTTAATGAAATCTTCAAAATCTCGAAAATATCAAAATTTTTTTTAAAAGTGGAAATTAATTTTTTTTATATTCTAAGTTACAGTAAGAATATTTTCCGATTTTAATGATAACCTTTACAGAACATAAAATTTGAATCTTGTAATTAAAAGTATAAAGTTTTAAAATTTTTTAGTTTATGAGTTCAAAAAATTCTACGATTATCGAGAAATTTTGGGATTTTTATGGTTTCAAATTTTTCGGTTTCTAGTAAATTTCCTATTATCAAAGAAATCTATATTTCCGATATTTCAATTTTTGAGTTTGGGGAATATAAAGCTTATATAAAATTTTGATTTGTGTAGTTTTGATGTAAAGAACTAACATTTCAGATAAAATGCCACCAATTCGTGATAATATTTAGGTGTTTTCATCTTAGCGGGAGTTTGACATTAAGGAGAGTTAACTGTATGTTATATCCACTAAGTATACATTACAATCAATTAATATTTAACAGCCAGGGAATATTAAAAGAGGATGTCAATTATTAATGAGTCTGGTGAATTTTAAATGAAAGGATATGAAATTAATAACCGAGATGTGAACGTGATTAGGGGTAATGAACTTAAATAATTTTCTGTAGATTTATGTAGGATAAATTAAATATTTATTTACCCGAATTAATTACTTAAAAAAAAGGCTTCCATGGTTAATATTCTATCAGAATAAGGAAAACGGGATAATGAAAGCTGTTACCAGTAAATAAATAAAATTGTATAAATTTCAACAAAAATATTATTTTCAATTCAGAGATTTATTTCGAAATGTAATTTAATGTTGATGGAAATTATCTTGGATTTCTTACACCATCCAATCAATTTTAAGGTTTCTTTGTAGAAATCCTAAAAATATTTGTTAGGCCGGTTTTGCAGCCTAATATAAATCAATAAAAGTGAAAGTAACCCAGAGCGGGCTTCGTAAATATTTTCGTCGAAAGATCGAATGGAGCCATTTAAATTTTTGCTCTCACACACAACTAATATCACTCATTTCATTAGAATTTAATAAATTGCAAAAAAAAAATTGATCCCAAATTATTTATATACAATGAAATTGTAATTTTAGGCTTTCAATGAGCTTTCTGAACTTTTAAATTGGGTTTACTTCAAATATCGTTAATAGCCCGTTATCTGGATAGGAAATTGACTTTATAACTTAAAAAATTAAGTACTTTACTTAAAGTTTTCTTAAAGCTTATAATAGTTTGGGAAAGCTTTTTGCAAAAATTTCAAATTCAATTTAAATTTAATGAATAGAATAAAAAATAAATTCGAATTTAAATAAAAATGAAATTTTAATTTTAAGGTTTCGATACTTTTTGAAGTTTTCTTATCGGAAAATGTGTAATTTCATTAGGGCATCTTTATTGATAGAAAACAAATTTTCATTTCATTTCATTTTCATTACAACTTCAAACTTTCGTTAAGCTTAAAATGGTTTGAGAGAGCTTTTGTACGAAAACTTCATACTTCATTGGAATTTATTGAATTGGATAGAAATTTGATCTAAGATTACATATAATGACATTTTAATTTTAATCTTTCAAAGAGTTTTCCGGGCTTTTGAGGCATTCTTTTAAGGGATATTTTGAGATTTCGTTAATCAAACTTTTTCTGGATTGATAATAGATTTTGAAACGTAAAAAATTAGGTTAAGAACTTAAAACTTTCGTTGGGCTAAAAAAGGTTTTGTGAGCAAACTTCATTTTTCATTCGAATTTAATAAATCGGATAGGATAGGTGAGAGAAGAAAAAAAATTCTTTCTTAAGGTACATCCTCATTAAAAATGTAGAAAAAGACACATTTCAATTTTTTTTTAATACCTTACCCCTATTTAAGGGGGTCAGTACAAAGTGCTCTTTCCATTGAAATCCGATACCCATTATCTCAGGGAAAGCTTATCTGATTTTAGTCAAATTTTGCATGCTGCTTCTTTATGATAAACTTAAACGATTTGACTCATTATACAGATATAAATATCTTCACAGAAAAAAATTTGTGTATTCAAACTTTTGGTTCTTGTTAGTTATGTTTGAATTTTTTGCAGGAATACTCCCAGAGCTGGGTTTGACATTTCCTTAGGCTGAAGTGTTTGCAGCCTTGCCCTGAACAATAACAAAAACAAATTATTGTAATATCTTTTGGATTTTGTAAAATTCAAAAACACTCATTTTCATGAGAGCCAAAAACTAAAACTTTACTGTTTTGTTAACTCTCTTTCCTAACTTATTTGTAATATATAATTTGTAAAAAAAATTTATTAGAATTATTGGAGGAGGAACCGGGCGCCCAAACAAGTCGATTCAAAATTTAGCCTACTTCTACTAATCTTAAAAATACCTAATAATAAGAAGCTGTAATAATAAAAAACATGTGCGCTTAGACTGCTGAAGTTAATCTTTTTTTGGACAATTTAATTAAATTCGTGTTTCGTCTTTGGGTCGAAATGGATTTTGGTAAGAAAAAAAATTTGGGTCACCGCATACGAGAGAAAAAAAATTTTGAGAAAAAAATGTCCAAATGATTTTTGGGTCACCCTGTAAAAGAAAAAAATTTTTGGGCCACGCTATAAGGAAACAAATTTTGGGCCACCCTGTAACAAATACAATTTTGGGTCACCCTGTGAGAGGGAAAAATTTTGAGAAAAAATTTTTGGGTCACCCTGTAAGAGAGAATAAAATTTTTGAGTAAAAAAATTTTTTGGGTCAGCCTGTAAAAGAAGGACTAAAAACTTTTTTTGGGTCGCCCTGTGACAGAAAAAAATGTTGTCTTCAGTATTTGGCGTCTCCACACTGCATCGACATTTCCCCATTTTCGGTATTTAACACGAATGGCTGATTGCACATAAAATCGTGTCTTTTTGTCAGTTAAATTATGTCAATTTTCAAATTTCAATCAACTATGGCCGATTTCTATATAAATTATATGTAATTTCCCTTTTTCCCTAGCCGCTACTCTATACTATTTAATTGATTTGTTGTTGTTTTCTATATATTTGTCTATCATTTGAATATGGTAGACACTTACACGTTTGGAGAGGATTCAGTCTCATATAAAATACATGTAATTTTTTTCGCTTTCAGTTTGTTGACATTCATGCTATTTTTAAATTCTCTGATTTCGAAACGACTGGCAAGCCAAATGCTGAATTCAGTATTCGGCGTCTCCACTCCGCACCGACATTTATTTTCGGTATGGAATACATTCCACTTTATTTTCGGTATAGAAATAATTCTAAACGCTGACAAGCCAAGCGTCCAACTAACTTCCGTTACATCAATTTTTGGTTTGCCCTCCGCAAAGAAGTTTCACTTCAATAAAAAAAAAATTTTGTTAGTTTTTTGTATTGACCTCCTTACGAGAATTTTTTTATTTTATCATTGTTTATTTTTTTATAGACGCCGTGGAAATTGGCTCTTTAAAAAACCAGAAATTCGGTTCCACGCTTTCTGACAAATTGGCTAGTTTGAAATGAAAAATTCAGATTTATTTTTGAATATAAGACTAGTCCTCGAAACGTCCCAGACTTCGCCGAAATTTTAAAAATCGAACGTAAAAAAATCTGAGCGAATTTGAAAAAAATCCAAAAACACCTTGTATTTACCCCTTGTTGTTCGAAAAAAGGGGTTAAAGATGGAAATCGAAAAATCTGGCTCCGTAGAGGACTAGAATATACTTCAATGTAATTAGGATCTTCAGAATTGTTCTATGTGATTATGTGAATTATACCCAACAATCTCATTCCCACTTTACTTTTAAGGAAAGTCAATCTAGGCACACAAGGATCGGAGAAATAAAATATTATATTTTAACAAATTTACTTTTTGCTTTATGTACAAATATATTTATACAATTTTAATTTCAATTTTATTCGCTAATAATATATTAAACCGGCTAGAGTTAATGTTACAAATAAATGTATGATGATTTTTTCCATTCTCTATAATAGCAAATATGTTAATTTGTGGCACATTAATTGTCTATTGTGTAATTCGTTCGGTTGATTAACATTAACCTTAATAATTATGAATGGGTTAAGAACTGTGATAGATAATAACGCACATAGGTAGTCTTTCAGAAACTTATTTAAAGTGATA
>JANTOP010046136.1:0-10137 GCA_027564815.1 Symmerus nobilis | reverse complement strand
TCGTTTAATTGATGATTCTTGCCAAATTCTGGAGTCATGAGCAGATCCCCTCCACCGAGCCACTATATCTAGAATTTAACATTTTGCATCACATACAATCTGGAATTAAAATAATAATTTAGTAACTCTCTTCTTCTCTCTTCTAAAATTACCTGTGCGTTCATAGAATAATAATTCTTCCTGCATCGATGACGGGCACCAAGCTCACCACCTGGATTTTTGATCTTAATAAGAGTTCCATCTACAGCGGCAATATATTGCGGAAAACCTGCTATTAAAAAGAACTCCTGTTTCAATTTCATTAAGCTCTGTGCATCGGTAGGGTTAAATTGATTGATTGATTTGATAAATTCGTCTGCTTTTGCCGCCAAGGCTGTTACGAGGCTTTTTACGCAATTGCTCACTGACGGCTGTAAAATATGTATTATGTAAATCGGCTGAAAATTAAAGTACCGTTACGATATAAGCAGATATTAAAATACAAATGTAGATATTTAATTGTATATTGTCTACTTACCGATATCTGTCTGGTATCATCCCTTTGAAATATACCGAATGGAGAACATGACAATAATTTCGGGAGATATTGGGGCGCCATAGTTGTTGGGATATGTTAAATCTTCCCGAATCAAGTCTACGATATATCGAGAAGAATCTTTGTCGAATCTTCAACACATGTTTAATTTTTTTTATTAAATACAAACGATTAGTTCTAAGTTCTAAGTACAATTTTTCCAACGGAAAATCTTATCCAAGATAAAAAAGTTTAATACCTATAGTGTGAAACGAATTCTTGATCCGAATATTTTTCAAAAGGGTTTATCCTAGCTTTATATTCTTTTAATTTCCTGCTTGGAGCTACTTCTTGCAGAATTTCCAAATCCGCAAATAATTCATCGTCCGACAACATTATTGAAAAAAATAGAATTGAATTCTTTGAGATTTTTAAAATAATTAAATACACGTCCATTGTCCCTGTATTACCCGATGTATAATTTTAATTTATCAGTTAACAAAAGCCGACTTTAATTTGGTTATTGGTACACAATTTTTTAATAGTCCATTTTAATTTAAAGTTGACGTTAGTTAATAGCGAGTTAATCGTAGAAACATTAGTAAGGCTAATTATCTATATTTAAGAAATTGATGTCGAAAGTCACTTTCGGGAAAAACTTACTTACATTTCACTTGCTATTATGGTTACGACAATTGAAAGATATACAGATTTATGCGAAATTTGATAATATTGGTATCACCCCTTTTCACAATTCTGTGGTGTAATATTCGGAATAGATTAGCTTTTCAATTGAATAATTTAATTTAATTGAGCATGAATAATAAATGGATAACATTTTAATTACATTTTAATCTCATAAATAAATAAATTTAAGCCCAAATGAAATGAAGAAAACAACAAACCAATAATTTCGATAATAATCAAAACCTAAATTTTATGAATAGAAGAATCTAAAGAATAAATCTAACCTAATAAATTTATGAATAGAACATAACGAAACATTTATGTATGTATTTTTAGAGCAATTAGGATTAGACACCATTTAATAAATATGGATTATTTATTACCCTTTGTAAGAAATATAACGATTATCTGCATAGAAACAATCGAGTCAATATGCCAATAAAGGACAAATGAATAATCGGTTATTGATGTAAACTAAATATTTCAATAAATAAGTTATGTTCCGAATATGTAGACAAATTAATCACTTGTATTAAATCAATTAGTTATGGTCAATTAGCTGTAGTTAATAGATCTGAGTTAGTTAGTTGACTCTAGATGGATTAGTTTGGGAGGTTGGGTGAGCCATTGTGTTTCTTTTGCCTTTTCATAGCATTTTGCATTAATTCTGACTGTAAAATCTGTACATTATATAGATATATATGAAGGATATATGCAATCATATCTCAATGTAACAATAGTATAAAAAAAAGAAAGGAAGATTTAATCTAAAAATTAATCAAAGTTTCGGTTAAATATTAATATATGTAATAACAACAAGTATTTATATTATGTGCGTGCATTGGAAAATATATTGAATATATAACATCAAGTTAAATATTAACTTTGGCACACATCTTAAAAGGAAGTTCATTAAATCGAAAATCCCATATTCCGACTAATTCAGGGTAAAACTGTAGATTTTTCTCGATTGTCCATAATTAAAAGTATATTAAATACCTACCTATATACTAACTGCAGAAAATGTCTTATACTCGTACCATTCATTAAAATATTACAGGTTAAACATCATTTATGGATTGGTTTGAGAGGTTGATAATGATAATGGAATTGTAATTGCTTGTGGGTAAAGAAATGACTTACCCTTATAATACCATTAAATACATTATTTAATTGCATAATTATATAATCACGCGGAGTAGTGAGCTTGCATGATAATATCAGTGCTTTTATGGCGTATTTGAACCGAATCGCACACCTTTTAAATATGTCACGAATTGTCCAAATATCCTAAATAAATATTCTTTGGAATTCTCTTTCTCTATTATTGTACTTTGTCATCCTATAAGATTTAATAACTTGCAGTTGAATAAAGCATATTCAAATTTAATACTTTGACTTCGAGATAACAAAAGAGTAATAGATGAAGGTATAGTACAGAAATACTACATACAGTTAGGATATATTATGTATAAAAGTATATTCCAATCATAACCCCACAACAATACACTACCAAATATCATACCTAACTTTATTAATCATTCAAGTGATTATGTGTATACATTGTATGTATGTGATACATACGCCAGAAATTTGAAATATAAAAACAATATGTACTTGTGTTTTTATGAATTCTTTAATTTGCTGAAAGCAGTTTGAAAAATAATGTTCTATTCACCCTGTGAATTTAGAGTCACGGCAATGTCTTAGTTCATGATTTGTTCCTTAAAATTTGGACCATAAACCTAACCAAGATTTTAAAGAATTAAAAACTAATTATATGCAATGAAGTATTTTTAAAAAATTTAATATTTAAAATATAATTTGAATAACACGAGAAATCTACTAATCTAAATTTAATTAGGTAGGCTCAAAAAAAATTATGCCCTTTTCAATATATATTCGGATCCTTAATCAAAAAATATTAATACGTTTCTTTTTATTTTTTCTCTCCTCCCCCTAATTTATGAGATAGAAATTTCAAATATTCAAATTTTCAGTACGATTATTTGAAAATTGTCGGTTCAACCGTCATTCTAGTGTTTTTAAATGGGAATAACTCTGGAACTAATGGTCAGAAAGGGATACTGTAAAGGAATATTTCTATTATTTTGAAGAGTAGAACCCGAATCTACAAGATCCTACCTTATTGCCCCTTATATACCTACCAAATTGAGCCTACCTAATTGCCCCTTTAACCATCCAAGAAATATAAAATCGGATGAATATTTATCGAGATTAACCAATCTTATTCGAAATTTACATATATTAGACTATATGCTTCTTAATTTCTTGCAAATTCGAGAAGAGTGTAATATTGAAGAAATGCAATTTTTCAATTATATGCTGTTAATGAAATCCGTCATTATTTGTTACATCCGATTATCGTTTAATTTATATCGTTTTAAGGAACCAATTAAATTGGTAAGTACTATAATTTACGTGTAAGTATTTAGAATATTGTAATTAAAATTCATAGCGGATATTACTTAAATCGCGGGAAAAATATAAATTACTATTAGCATATGTGCTTTAGGTCATATTTCATATTCATACCAGAGTATATAAAATTATAAATGAACAGAGTCTTCCACACAAATTATGGTTATTTCCAATTAATTTTACGGTTAATTAAATTTTATAGTTTCTGTTCATAATAACTTCGTTAACTTTCGTTTAAAGTTTATGGAGAAATGGTAGGAAGAATTATATATTTAAAACGTTTGCAGCAGGAATATTTAATGAGAAGGAGGAACATTATTACTCGCATTAGATAAGGATGAAAGGAAAAAATTTTTAATATTTTCTCCATAAAGCATAAAGTGGTGTGAATGGGAAAATATTGAATAAAAACAATAGAAAATGCTATTCTTGAATTATTTTTATACTTCATCAGTATATCCACATACAAAATTATAGAATTCTTGTCAGGTTATTTTTGAAATTTCATTTTTAAAGTGGCTATTCTAATAAAATCATTAATATAACGAACATAATTGTTGAAGAATGATGTATAATAGTTTAAATAATTAATTTAATAAAAATCCTGGGTAATTTTTTCCAATTTTTTATTTTTTTTGAAAAAGACTAATGAAATTAACCTTTATTTAAATTGCTAATTGGTACTAGAGAAACTAAACTTATGATGGTATTTTTAAATATACTTACGCTAATTAATTATAATAGCAGCAAGTATATTTAATGCAAGTGTATCTCGTCCATTATTTTTTAGTATCCTATAGCATTTCATAACTATCTAGCTAATTAACTTTTTAACCGGGACGAAAGAAAAACTATCCATTTTCGCTTATTCGCGAATCCCTAATAATGATTTTAAGATGAGAGATTTTAAGAGATTTATGGATTTATATTTTATATAATATTATTACACTTAGCCGTTTACATAACTTTGCTTATCTACAAGTATTTTTATTTACTATCAATGCATTTTGTCAAGAAAGTGTATTTATCTATTTATACTCGTATAATAATGTGAATTACCAGAACCTATATATTTGAACCCAATTTTTCAAATAATATCCCATAATACCATTTATACAGAAGAGAAGAAAAAGCGATAGAATATAAATAAAAGCTTATTTTCTGCACTGTTGGATGCGATATAAACTCAGATTTCAATATTTATATTCATGTCGTTTTCACCAAAATATTCAATAAAATGAATCTTTACAGATTCAGTACGGATGTTGTGCATGGAAAAGTATACAGTCAAATTTTGTAAGTTAGGAAATGGATGAAGAAATTTCTTGTAAGTTTCATAATAACTATATAAGTATAATCAAATTGTAATCTAAGGGGATTCATATTAATATCTTCTTGTTTGCAAATGCAAATAGGTCATAATATAACAAAATTCAATGATTATTATTGACAATTCATATAATTTATTTATGAAAAAAAAAAATATGAGAGAACCAACTTAATGTATAGATTTATTGTTGCAAGTATCAAGAACCTTTTTCTTGTTATATATTCCAACATCTTCCTATAATGTAACTAGAGAAAACTTATATTAATAATAAATTGCTATAACTTGAGTTTATAAATCAAAAGATTGTGCGTTTTTATTTACGATGATAAGAGATAGTTAAATTCAACTTTCAAATAGTTGATTGTTTCATTTGCCATTTTATTTCTATTTAATAAAATCCTTTATCCAAATAAATATGAGAACTATGCTGTACGATATTTAATATTGTATAGGCTGTTCCATAAATTTAAATATCTAACTGAAATTTGAAAAATTATGTTATGAATGTATAAAAGTAACAGATGTATAATTATGGAACATAATTTTATATATTACTATTTTCTGAATTCCATGTAGTATTTTATTTTTGAACATTACATTAGGATATAGAATATGATATAATATTATATTTAAAATAAATTTGATATTTTATTTATTTTAAAATTGAAATGGTGAGCGATTTTCCCTAGAGTTTGTTGAATTCCTAAAATGTCTTTTATTGTTGTATTTATATTTTATATAATATCTCCCTCGGAAGTATAACTTTTCATGTGCCTTTTAAAAGCACTATCAATATTTTTAGGATTTCTAAGGATTGCAAATGTCGAGTAGACGTCTTACTATAAATAATATATTGGGATTTCCACATTAGTTGCATATAAAATACAGACGATATTGTATTTGGGGATAATGGGCTTAAAAAATGAAATTGAATATGGATTTATAACCGTTCTGGCGAAAATTTGGAAAAATGCAATAATTTAGTATATACTTACTGAGTATAACATTGTTCAATCCTATTCTATATAATTTATTGTAAGAATTTTTTTTTCAACTCTTAAAAATGTATTTAATATGAAATAAACTTTTCTTACTAAGAATTAGTTAAATTTGCTATTTTACGAGCTACTACAAAAATTTTGGTTTACACTGACCACTCGCCTTCTCCACCATATACAGGTTAGCGCCTCCCACGGTTCTTGTATTATTTGTACACGAAACGAGTACTCACTATCCGGCCAGGTCTACGTTTGTGATCCAAGTGCGATTAAAAAATGCAAACTTTCTTTTTTACCAAACGTACCACTGTCCTATCAGTTTTGTAATACCTCAGAACAAACGGACCAAACAAATAATCAACTCGTAATGAGCCTCGAACGTAAATGGTAGCTACTGTCATGGTGTAAACAGTTAAGCCAAGTACAGGAACTGTCTACTGGCAGGCCAACTGCTCGCACTGTGCAAACGAGGAATTAATAAAAAGTGTATACGAGTTTCGCTAGATTATGTTGATGTCGAATTATCGAGACACACTCAATCACGAAATTTCAATCATTGACGAATCTATATTCGTTTTGTAATCTGAACCAATAAATAAGAGATTATTATAGTCACAATCTTAATATGTGATGTTCCATAGGAAATGGGACCTTATCTTCCCAGAACGAAATCTTCCGGTTTTTTGCATTTCCGAAAATTACACATTATTCTCAATAAAAGGACACCTCGATCACCAGAAAATTCCAAAAATTGGCTAAGTTATAGCATTTTGAAATTATAGAATGAAAAAATCAAGTTTTGAGATATGGAGGTTCAAAGTTTCATAATTAACAATTATATATGCAATTGTTGAGGTGGAGGTTGGGAAAATATCTTTTTTTATGTATTACGTAATAAATAATCGACTCAAAATTGATTGTATAATGTTCAGGACATGTCTGGGCAGTGTAATCAACCAAATTTGCACAAATGCTTATTTTTAGTTCTACTGAAAATTTGGTTTTGGAAAATAAGGTCCCTTTTCCTATGGAACATCACATATATATTTTCACAATCGGATTAAAATTAATTAAAACGAATGTAATGACTGAAATTTACTGTGGAAGATATACTATACCCACTGCATGCCTCGTAATGAGAAAACGATGTTTTAAGTTCGCTACCTCGTAATTATAGATGTTTAGATTTTAATTAAATTGACCAATGATCATCACTGGTAATAAAGTAGGTACTATACTATGATATCCCCATAAATACCTAGCATAAAATCCTGCCTAACTATATACATAGTTTCTACATTTTATTTATAGAATTACCATTTATCTGCTGTCTATATCTAATAATTAATTAATAATGCAATTCAATAAACTAAAATGTATTTAATTCCAAAGATACTGACAATGTCGTTGAGATAATGTTAAAATGATTAATGACAGGCTTGTTATTTTAACCCAAACCCCTAGATAATTTTGATAATAATTGCTACATTATTTATAATTGTTTGATTACTTATCGACAGATTTATGATTGATTAGCTGGTATGGTTAAAGAAATATATGGTTTTAACATAATATAGTAGTATTCAGTATTTCAAGTTAAGTATAAATGATAAGTATGTATTTAGGAAACTAATTTTAAATCATGAACTAAATTTGATTTAAACTGTTGTAAACATTCTTATGAGACATTGCCGTGTGGGTCGTCATTTCCATCAAATTAAATGATATTATCCCATGTTTTCGAAATTTTCAAGTTTCAACTTTTCACAGTTTCTATAGTTTTGCAGAGTTCTTGATAATTTCAATTAGGGAATGTGCGAGTATATTTTCACCATCATAATTCGACAAATGCTACCCACAAATGCTTTTAGCATTTCTCGGAATAATATACATAATATTATTATTGCCATATCTGTATAACTTATGGATATTTTATGAAGTATCTGTATCACATAGGTATTGTTTTACCAAAGGAAAAGTATAAATGATAGAAGTGTAGGAAAGTACGGGTAATAGTATGGAATGTAATAAATTACTATGGTATTTTTGAGGGATTAACAACGTCATTTATAAGTAGTACTTCTATGTATCTGGTATTTGACATTATAAGATAAATTTCTCGATATCATGTGAATTTTAAAAACATATCACTCGGAATTTATCAATTCTCCTAAAACATTTTCATTTTATTCCTAGCACTAAACAGCAAATTTTTAAAACAAAGGTCCTATTAGACATTAGTAATAAGGCAATGAGGCAGACCTAAGCCAGGCATGATAGTATAAATAACACATTCTTGAGATATACAACATTAACATAAGTATTCAATAATTGAATCAATTACAATGATATCAGTGTTAATTAAACAAACAAAAAAATCCTTGTTTTTTCAATCTTATCTAAATAATGTAAGGATTCCAAAAGGAAAAATATTCCATTCTGGCCATTATGCTAATATTAAATGGAATTGAGCAATTTATATGAAAATTTATGTGCGATAAATTGACGAAGGAAATTTTTAACGAAATGGGCAAATTATAGGCTTGTGGGCATATATACATCATATAACATCAGCCCCCAGCTCTTTCATATCAATTGCATACAAAATGTGTGTATCATATACCTGCCTTTACCTCACCTTTACCTTCTTTTACTCAAAATAACAATTAAAAACCGGTTACGAGAGAATACAAGAGAGAATTATTCAGTAGCGAAGTTATAGGTAAATGTTTAACATGAATAAACGTTTCGTCTAACTTTTAATGCAAAATTCTACTGCCTTGAGTAGGAACATACGTCACAGTATGCACGAAATGATACATTTTTGGTTTGTTAGGCCGTCTCCGTATATAATATCTCCATTTATAACATATAAATGCAGGTCAATTGCAAAATATACGCAAGTTTACTTCCAAATAAACTTCTAGTTCTACACAATACGTGTTCTACTGATATTTGAAAGCACAGATTTATAATTTGAAGTTAAATATCATATATTCATCAAAGTAACTGATATTACACCTAATTAATTCGTTCACGAAAAGTTGTTCGTAAATCGAAATTTCGTAAAACGAAAATTCCTTAAATGAAATTTCAATTCACGTTAATTATATAATAATTTTTTGCATTTTTGTAATTATTTTTTTAAGTAGCAGTCAATGTATGAAATAATTAAAATAAAATGTGTGTACCTAATATGGTGGACAATAAATTTGAGAAATCCATATGCAATTTTCTTCTGCCCTCTCTCTCTCGCTCCTGCATGGACTGTTTAAATTGATGAAAAAAATAAATTCAAAAGGAAAAATACGTATGAAAAAAAATTTGGTAAATCGAAATTTTATTACGTAAACCGAAACATTGTTTTAATTTTGAAATTTCAGTATAGCGAAATTTCGAATAAAGAATTTCGTTTAGCGAGGGTTGGGTGTACTTCTTAAAGATCTTATTTCAATTAGCTAATCTAAATGTAATTATTATTTTATGTTGATATAAATTTATATTACGTAAGTACATATTTGAAATAGCTGATTCATTACCCGAAAAACATTAGGCATGCATCAAAGTATTTTGTTAGTATATATTAGTTATAATATTAGCTAACAAATTATGATACTTTGAGGTTTCTATTTTCATTCCTCGCAATCGGGTTAAATATCGTTATAGTACGATATTACATAGACTGATTATAATGTACAAGTGACGAATATGAAAGTATCTACAATTCTATCACTCCCAGATTGATCCTATAAAGTAAACTGTAGTGTACAAGTGTATACACCCTAATAGAGCTTATGTTTATAAAATAATAATATGTGACCGTCCACAGGAAAAGGTACCAAATCTTCACTGAGCTTAATTTTCATTAGAGCCGATTTACTAAAAAATGTAAAAAAAATGGATTTTTTTATTTTAATTGATTCCGATTCTCTAGTCTCCTTCCATATGACGGAATAGTCGGCTTTATTAGAATCAATGTATTTTATATCGAAAAATCGGAAAAACAAGATAAAGGTCTGAGCAGAGAAAAGCGATCAAATCTTCACCTTCATTTCTGCCTAGTGAAGTTTTGGTACCTTTTCTGATAGTTCCGAATTTTAATGGATATTTAGTTTTTGTATGACGTAAAATAATAATAATTTACACAAATTTCTAATAAGGATTAA
>JANTOP010046125.1:0-10137 GCA_027564815.1 Symmerus nobilis | reverse complement strand
GTTTTGGGTTTTTGACACCAAACGCTCCCTACATATCTCAAGATCAATTAACAAGTGAAATAACTTTAAATTTTAGCTGCTAAAAAGCATAAAGATCTATTTTTCCAAACCTCTCTACACCCAAGGAACAAAATGGACCAAGACTGGCCAATGTAAATTTTATGAGCCATATATGTGCACATGAACACTGTATTAGGACTATTAGGCAATATGTTTGTAAAAAAACACAAAGAGCCTTTGGGTACGCCCCCCCCCCCAATCCCCCGCAAAATTTTGAGGGGGGGTTACTCATTCATTCGCGTTCTAGCAGTGTATAAATGGCACAAAAACAAGTCAAAAATATTGCCAAACTTTAACCTCAATTATCTCAAAACTATCATTTTTGAACTAATATAAAATTCAAAACGCCATAACTTCGCCAATTTAAGACATTTTTGAGCGATTTTTCCTGCGTTCTCTTCAGATTCTTACCCTTTATCCAATGGTATTAAAAACCTCGTGCAAAATAAGGTCTCTTTTGTCACGACGCATCACATATATTGATTTGAAATATTTTATTACAAAAAAATTTGAAATTTGTATTAAAGTTATTTATTTTGAAATTATAAATAAATATATATATTCTAAATGATCCCAGAATATTCTATTCTATTGACTTATTCAAATTAAGACTAAAATGTATCCATGGTATAATTTTCCCATAATGCTCATCAATAGCATTGTTTCCCACCGGATAAGCGTCCGTTCTTTTTGTACTACTCTCCTCAACTCTTCTATATCGTCCGTAATCTCGAGACATTGGCTCTTCCGTTGTCGTTGATAAGTCGGTAATGAATGAGATGGCATTCGATATGGGTGCTACTTCATCAAATTCTAATATATCATTACCGTTTTCATCTGTGATCCGTTGTCTGTTTGTTCGGTGAAATTGTCTCCCCGTATCGCTACTTGTTAGTATTGCTTCCGGTTTTGGAACACTGTTTATATCCGAATTCTCATTGGTATCCGCATAATTATCAGCGCTAGATGATTGTAAACCGGTTAAAGTATCCGGCTGATCATTCAGTAAATGTTCATGGTATTGTATCGAATTTGTTTTCAGTACAATATAAGTGTACTTAAGATATTTCTTAATCGGTTTATCCGTTTCATTTACTGATAATTCCGTTTGTAAATCGTTTCCGTTCATTGTTGTTCCGTTTAATTCCATATCGTTAACTCTGATGGGATGAATGTGATCGACGGGTATAATTATTCTTATCGGAATCACATAACCGGATATATCGTCACTTGATGTTTCTTCTTGGGATATTGATTCTGTGGTTGGTACTGAATCAATTCTATTATTTATTGGGGATATTGTTGATTCTACTATTCTGTCCGAAGCGGTTAGTGATTGAGGCGATGAGTTAATTGTTTCATTATTCGATACAGTGGTTTCGGATTCATTTTCAGTACCCAACGCTACAGAAGGGGGATTACTTAATAATGTTAAACGAGTTACTGTTGGCTGGGATACATTTATTTGATTCTGTAATTAAAAGATAAGAAATAATACTATTTTATTTCGGCTATTGGAAGGCCTCGGACTCGTTTACCTCACATTCACCGCACGGTTCATCATAAACCGTTGATAAAATAGCCGCTTTAACGTAAGGTCGATGTACCGAGCTCCATGGATAGTAGATAGTAAATGTAAGGCGAGCGCAACTATCAAACACATAAGCCGAACCAACATTCAATTGATCAAAGAACATCATTTCATCTGTTCGATTTTCAAGTCCACCAACACCGGTACGGGGTGGCGCAACAATTATCTTCAAATCCGTTGCATACAATTGCAATGTGTACAGCATATTATTATCTGGTGCAATGATAACAAAATTTATCCGTTTATATCCAGCTAATTTAAATCGTTCATTTAATTTATTCAGTAGGTACGCTTGGCGTAATGTAGATTTCACGGGATTGGATAGTTTTATAAGAACTGTTATATTTCCGAGTAATTTTAATCCCGTAGTATTCACATGTAAATTAATCCGATTACAAACGTCTAATGAAATCGAATTATTACCCGGAGATAATTCAATTTCGTTTACTACATAATCCGTTGTTTGAGTTGATGGGTAATCAGTGGTTGTTGTGGATTGATAATCATCAGTTATGGGTAGTTGTGCTCCCAAAATAAAATAATCAGAAAATGATAATAGTAATAGTACGACACAATTAAATCGAACCATTTTTTTTATTTTTTATTATTAATTCACTGAAATAATTACTTGAGGAAAATATATAACTTCACTTTAGCTGATAATGAAAATTGATAACATTTTAAGTGAAATCAATTTTTCGCACGGTATAAACATGTGTGAATTAGGCGAATTTTCAAATGTTTCTTTTCAGACTGCAATCGTCTCAGATCCTCTACCCTCAGCTCCAAGTAATATGTTATGTTATTCATAAAACACTTTATGAACGTTTCAATGAATTTATTCTCAAGTGCGCAGTATGCCTGATAATAAAAAAATTTGTTACTTAAGTAAATACTTCTAACCGCCTACACTCAGAAAAATGAATTGAACTATAGTTTCGGTTAATTAAATATGAATTAAATAAAAGATTCGCTACTAGGACAAGGAAATAAAACAGCGTCTATAGTTCTAATCTTTTATTCATGTTCCGGAGTGATTTAATATCAAGTCTAAATTAATGAAAAGAATTATTCTCTAAGTGTATTGTTTGTATAATTATTTCAAGTACATACAAGTATTTTCTTAATAACTTTCGATTTGATGAAATTATTATTATCTTAAACAGCAAACGATTTTTTTCATTGTAATGGAATTAAAATAATTTTACATATGAAAGCCGATGATTTTAAAAGTAACCGAACTATTTAGTTTACTAAACTTGCGATAGTTTTCTTACGAATATTTTTCTTCTAAAGATTCATTCAACTTCTACGGCTCATTGATGAAAAATGTATAAATTATCTGCTAATAAATATAATTTCGAAAGGCCATTTGTTTACTTATTATTCAAATAGCTCGACCTTTTTATCAATTATATATTATACTTATAATCGCCATTACTCAACATATAAATATTTGTTCATAAGCGTGATCGTATTTAAACGAGATTTAAGCTCTATTAATAGAATAAACAGCCTGGAGCAAATAATGTTATTTTATCCCACTTTGATCACAATTTTATAAGTATAGCTTTTGAATAAACTTGAATACATCTGCTCAAGAAAATTATAATACAAGGTTCGGCAACCTATGACCCGCGGGTCACCGAGTGACCCCTTTGATAATTTCAAGTGACCCACTTGAGTTCTGAAAAGAAAGTGTAATATATAAACAGACACAAATTACAAATGACCTGTCGCCAATTACATAATACGCTATAGCACAACCTAATAACTTTTTAATATTATTGTTATTGTTTATTTGATTTATGCAAAATTCAGTAGATTCGAGTCTTTTCAGTATATCTACTTCAGTGGTGTGCAGTTCAATACGCAGAAGGTGCAGAGCACACCTGAAATATCAACAAAATCATGATCAATTTTTATTGCCTCAAATTTCTAACTCGAATTATTTTATTTAATAACTTTGAAAGAGCTTTCGAAATTTTTGATGCATGTCAAATTTTGTTAAAGGATCGTATCTGGATAGAAAATAGATTTTGAAACGTTAGAAATTGAATTCGAAACTTAATGCTTTCATTGTGCTTTTAATAGCTTGAATAAGCTTTCTGCCAAAAATTCCACATTTCGTTTAAATTTAATAAATCGGATAAAAATTCGATTCCAAATTATTCAAAATAACATTTTAATTTTAAGCTTTCAATGAGCTTTAAGGGTTTTAAAAGCTTTATTTTGGAAAAAATTCAAATTTCGTTATAGGATCGTTGTTTGGATAGACAATAGATTTTAAAACGCAAAAAATAAGGCTCGGAAAATTAAGCTTTCTGGGAGCTTTTAAGTTTTTGTAGAGCTTTTGAACGAAACGTTTAGTTTTGATATTTTTGTATTTTTCCTCAGCTAATTAAATAAGGTACCTGCTTCATTAGATTTTCTTGGATCCGAAGAAAATAATTGAGAAATCCGGCTCAAGTGTTGCGATGGCCGATATTCAAGCTTCTCGGTACGAGCTCTTACGTATTTCTGATTTTTTTTATAGATAAATTTCAACTATTCCGAAATATTTAATTTTTGTACTTTTATCTAATTGTTTAAGAAACTTTCTGCGTTTTTAAATTTTTTCCGGCCGAAGAAATCTGAACAAAAATTCTCCAAATTTATGGAGACGCTGAACGCACGCCACTGCTCCACTTTAATAATTTTATCCCGCATTTAAGCAGGGAAGAATTTGGGGGCATAAAGTTTGAAAAAAGCGTTGAAAAGCGAGCCCTAAAGGTTTTTCATCATTTTTCATAATATTTAAAAATAACACCAGTTGAAACAACAATATAAATAAAAGATAGCTACGTTAACATACGATAAACGTATTCTATGTAGATTTACCTTTTCAAAATGGGGTGTAACGTTTTTGTACGACGAATATTTCAGGAATTTTTTATCTATTTTTTGCTATTACCGCGCCATCTATCACGAATGAAAAAAAAGTTTTGAACAAAACCTACGTATTATTTTTACGTATGGTGGGGTGGGGGTTCGAGTTAGGAAGCATTGAATGATCCCTCCAGAGACTAACAAATTTCATTTTGACCTTTTCTTGATTGGATTAACAGTTCTCGAGATATTTCGTTGTATCAAAATGTGAAACTCGCCGACTAAATTTTCAAACCAAACCTACGTATTTGGTGGAGTAGAATCCGAATCTGCAATAAAAAATACGGGCTCCTATTCTAAATCTCGATGTTGCCCCCGCCCCACCCCAGGGGGTGGAGTGGGGGTTTAAGTTAGGCAGAATTAAATTTGCCCCCCATAATCTAATAAATTTCATTCTAACTTTTTTTTTATTTGATGCATGCATAGTTCTCGAGATATTCCGTTGTCTCAAGATTAGAAACTCACCCTGTATATTAGGGTGGGTAAAAAAAAATTAACTTTGGAATTTCGATTTGTAATAGCTGTCAAAACATGGAATGTAATGTAAGAAATAACCGAACAAATTTTTATGAAATTCCGAGTTCGTTATCAGTTGGCGCATTTCAAATAAAGTTTTTAATATTTTGCTAATATTTGTTCTTTGTATTAATCAAAAGATTTAATCAGCAGGCCTTATATTCATTTCCTAATAATGTTCTAATTATAATAATTAATTGATAGATAGTATGGTGGGTGGGTTAGATTAGGATTAGGGAGGATCAAGCCTCTATAGGATTTTTTTTCGTAGAGGTCTACCTTTTACTGAAAAGTTGGTCTCATGTTAGAGTAATAATAATTTATTATTCCCGCGGGGAATTATTCTCTGGCCTCCAATTCGAGACGAACGCCTACTTAAGCTTGTTTCAGCGACTCGTTCTGTCTCGTCCTTAAATTTGTCTTCATCAGCAGCAGTTCCGTATCCTGGTTGTAGTACATATTCTGAACGTTGGCATACATCTCGTACAACAGAGCGTACTGATTTTGATTCACATTTAGGTTTAGGTTTCCATATGGGTAGTACTGTGAGTTGAGGAATAGTTTCACTTTGGTGATGTTGCAGTAATCGTAGCGGCTGGCATTTGCATCATTAACTCCCCTTCGATTGGTCTGGAAGGCTACAATGACGGAACGCGGCTACTCCAGCTGATTAGACGTCTTGACTGTCCAAATGAGTTTCGTTGTGTTTTGCAGCATGGGATACTCGTACAACTCCCAAATGCGGTAACTCATATAGTAATATCCTTCTCAATATAATTGCACAGTTGTATCTATCGTCTGTCCGATAGCATCACGTATGGCACTAACCACTCGATTCTTGTAAATTCAATCCTAAAGTCATCGGCGGGTTGAACAACTATTTGTATCGTTTTTTGATCGCGTGAGGATAAGCTCATGCTTTGTATTGATGATGAGTTTCTGGTAGTCCTCGGAAAATCCTAGAATATTAGCGAACGGAGTGCATACATCAAAATACCTATTGGCATCTGCCATCTGATCATAACAGATAGCCATATCACTGATATTATTGGCACGTATTATACCTTAAAATTTTCATCTGACTCTTCTCTACAAAATACAAAAATTGAAACTGATTGGCTGACAATTAAAATTTTGACAAGCATTTATGTGAGGTATTCTATCCTATCTTTAATTTATATTGTTGTTGTTTCATAAATATTATGAAAAATGATAAAAAATCGCTTTTTTAAAACTTCAGGGCTCGTGAGCGAGTTCTAAAATTTCGTCAATCGTCACAAAACTTTGTATTTTGTAGTTTCATAGCAAATCGAACATTTCTAGCCTATGAGAACTAGAAAAAAAAGACTTTTCTATTTCGCGGCCACCCTAATAAAGATATTTACCTACGTCTATGTTTAACATTGTCGTTAATTCAGGTAGATTAGGTAACTTATTGAGAGTAAATTATAATGATCAAATCTCACATAGGTTAATGTAAATTTAAAATAGGGTCAAGAAATTTCTATTATCTTTGATGACCTAGTTCAGGCATTCTCACACTTTTTTATCCGCGGAGCCCTTTCTATTAATATAAACGCTTGCTGAGCCCCTACCTAAAATATCAATTGTTTGTTTTGGTCTTAGAAATGCTGGTTGAGGGAAGTTTGAGTTATGTCGAGATGTATGTTGGCTGATGTCGTTTAACATCAACATATCATATTTTAAAATTGTCTAAAACATAAAGGTTTCTTTGAGCTTTCAAGTTTTTTAAAAGCTTTTGGAGGAAATTTTAAAAATCGTTTCTAATTTTATTAATCCGATGAAAAGTAGATCCAAATAAATGGATAATATGATATTTTTATTAAAAGCTTTCAACAAGCTTGGAAGAATTGAACAGAGAATTTCTTTACAAAAATTGAAACTTCAATGTAGCAAAATTATTTAAATGGGAAATAAGTTCCAATGCTTACAAAACAACATCCGAAACTTAAAGATTACTTTGAGCTTTAAAGATTTTTAAAACTTTTGGAGGAAAATCTCGGTTTTGATTTAAATTTCAGTAATCCGATAAAAAGTAAATTCCAATTAATGAGATGAAGCTAATGAAAAGCTCTAAGTGAATTTTTATGGAAACTTTTCGGTGGAAATGTCAAATTTCGTTGATGTTCCTTTATTTGGCTTTAAAATAGGTATACTCGAAACTTAAACTTTCGAATTATACTCGAAAATTAAAGCTTTTCCTGAGCTTTTCTGTTATTGGAAAGCTTATAAGGGATGTTTTCAAATTTGATTAAACTTTCAACAATCAAATGAAAAGTAATTTCCAAGCAAGCTTTCATTAAACTTTGGCGATTCTAAACTCTCTCAGTGAACTTTTGCGATTTAATTGAGCTTTTTTGAGAAACTTTGAAATTTAATTTTTGGAAAATTATTTCACTGGAAAATAGATTTCAAACGTATAAAATTATATCCGAAAATTAAAGCTTTCTTCGAGCTTTCAAATTCATCAAAAGCTTTTAAGGGAAAATTTCGGATTTCATTTCGATTTAATTAATTGTATAAAAATGGATCTCGAAATTAATAAAGTTAAGTTTTAATTAAAAGCTGTCATCGAGCTTTGTGGCCATCAATAAAGGTTTTTTCAGGAAATTTCAAATTTCGTTACAGGAAAATTATTTCGATAGTAAAATTAGCTGAAACTAAAGCATTCTTTAAGCTTTTCTAATCACACTTCAGATTTAATTAATCAAATAAAATGATTGGATTTTCCTTGTAATTTTCTATACATTACGGCCTGAATTTTCCACGGACTTTCATTCGGATTTGGAAAATCCAATGCAGTATTGTTTTCTAATCGTCAGATAAAACAATTGAATTATCAAAATTAAAAACAATCAACGCCCAAATTTTAGTGAGGGTTGAACTGGGACGTCGTTATTTAAGCGACCACATTGCCGGAAAATTGGCTATAATTTTCCGGGAAATTTAATATTTTAAAATCTCATATGCAGCTCTTTTTAAGGGTGGTTTATTAGAGGTAATGAGATAAAAACCTTAAAGGGTTATTTAACAAAGTTATATTTTAAAAATAACTTTAAATAATATTATTTATTTTCGGGACCATTTTGATGAAAAATTGAATTTTCCAAAAATTTTCTTCGCAACTTGGAAAATCTAATGACATGGATTTGTTGCCAAATAAATAAGAAACGAATTATGTTTCAGAAATTTTCTTCCAAAATCAATCAATTGGGTGAATATTTGAAACCGAGCATCGAACATTTTGGCCCAATAACCGTATTAGTACCGCGGAACGCCTGAAAGGGTATCGCGGAACCCTGGGGCTCCGCGGAGCACAGTTTGACAAACATTGACCTAGTTGAATAATACTGTTTACAGTGAGCTTCAGAAATAATTCCGTTCTCAATCTTATCCTTGAACGGAACCGGATAAATATTTAAGACTTTCAGAAATTTCCGGAAGGTTGATTCACCTATATCGACCCAAAATTCCATTAAGTTAAAATTAAATTAATTAATTAGGTGACCAAAATTTTTACGGTTACGGACAATTTAATATTTCGGAATTTAAAAAAAATCCCTTGGTCGGATATTAAATAAATCGTTTAGCTCTAGTTTTGAATTATCAATATTGTATTTTCAATAAATAAAACAAACATTAATTATTTCATTGATATTCATTTTTATTTACAATTTTTTCTCGATTTGTTTTTCTTTTTTGGTATTTAATTTAATCGGTACCTCATTCAAATTGTTAATATATATATATTTTTTTTAATATAAATGTCTACAATTTTATTTTCCATCCCATTAAATCATCAGATTTTAATTAATATTTTTCAAAGTAATTTTGCACAAAATTTTCACCATTCATATTTTATATGAGAACACACCAAAATGTATTTTTAATAAGTTAATTTATTAATTCATTCTCATGTTTTTTTGTAATTAATTTTATAATTAAACTTGTTAAGTTGTATGTTATATAATTGCCTGATAAATTGTTGGTTATTTGAAATATTAACTCTTTATTAAATAAAAAAAAAAGAAAGAAACGGATTAACAAAAATATATAAAAAATATTAAAAAGTTTTAAATTCGAATAGAAATAATTCAATTATAAGATGATTAAAATATAATGATTATAATATTATATTTCCCCTGTAAAAGTATAACAATCAACTTTTCTGCCAAAGATTAAATATTCAATACTATTTCTGTCCTAATTAATTTTTTGATCGTCTAAATATTTATTTAATTATTGCTGATTATAAATTAATTAATTAATTATTGATTGAATATATTGCACACTTAAATGGTTTTTTTTTCTTCATCATTTTCAATTAAACTATAATTAATTTTTAAGATGCTTTTATTAAATATATATTTGTTTTCGTCCTAAAGGATTTCTTATCATTGAATAATTATTTTTAATTAAAGTAATAAGTTTATTGTAATTTAATTTTATTTCATTTCAATCCATTTTTTCGTGGCTTTGATTTTGTGTGCGTAGGAAATATATTTTTTTATATTATTACGAGTATGATAAGTAATTTCGGTCCTAAAAATGTCACTTATGCGGTATATTAATTTATAGAAAATTCGGTGTTTCAAACACTTCCATGGTGGAATTAAATCAGCTAATTAGGATGATAAATGAGAAACAGAATTCTTTTTATCAAGAGTTACAGTAATTTGTTTAAACTCACTATGAAAATGATTTTATTTCTAATTAAGATACCGCATCAGTGTTATGATTATTATTTGCCTATAAACAATTGATGAATAAAATAATATTAATTAAATAAGAATCAAATTCAAAATAAATAAAAGAATAATAACTTTAATTAATTGAATTTAATGATTTTAAATTTTGTTTCTTCATATTTATTTTAATATATTTTAAAGATTTCATTTAAAATTTAAATATAATTTTTAACAGTTCGATTTTTCATTTATTAAAATTCATTTAATTATTTTTGTTTAATTTAATTTATTTTTTGTTTTATTAAATATATAATATATAATTAAATTAATTTT
>JANTOP010046114.1:0-10137 GCA_027564815.1 Symmerus nobilis | reverse complement strand
TGATAAAAACAATTAGTGCTTTTAATTTAATCGGCTGACTTTGTATTGAGTAAAGTTTGCTATTGATCTTAGCTTTCATAGTGTTCATACTTTCGCGTAATATTTTATTGGAAACTTTTTATGACGTTTTTTGAAAACGTGTCCCATAACCGGTTACACTCCCCTACTATTTGCTTATATAAACTTCTCCAGTATATTCTATTTAAAATCAGTTTAGTTAAAATTTACGGAAAGGTTGAGTTATTTCAGAATCATACAAATAAAAAAAACTAGGGTAATTATAGATTGTATATTATATAGTAGATTGTACTAATTAGTTTAGTATTAGTAAATATGAAGTCAGAGACCTAAGAAATGGCTCTTAAGTAGATAGATTTTTATTTCTAAAGAGGAAAACTATCATTGTAAAAATATTGTAAAAAATATCCCGATGATATTTATATTTAAACGGAAGATAGCTTTAAATAAATTTATTATCTGATGGTTTTTCATTTATAAAATTTTGTTGATTCACAAAACAAACGATATTAGCTAAACATTACCATATGGTGAATTATTTTTAATTATAAAATTCTTAGTCCAAATTCCCTTATCACCAACATCGGCATTATATCCATACGTGTATCCCATACCAGGAGCCTAAAATTATTAAAAACATAATGAGTAACCATTATTAATACAGAATTTGGCAAATAAAATGTTGATACATACGCCATACCAAACCTCACGCCATACTTTCGCATCATCGCCATCACGAACCAATTCCGGTACATCGAATCGTGGAACATTGAAAAAGTTCATCAAATCAGGTTTTTCGTTGGTGTATTTCATTCTAGTTTCACACCAGTCCCATTCAGTAAAGAAATGCCAGTCTTTTAGTTTTGCATCGTGTTTATCATATTTATCGAAATCTTTCAAAATAGATCAAATAAACGCTTATTCGTATATCTATTTCCTATTTCATTTCTATTCATTACCTATTCTTTCGATGTCCTCAACCACTACTTCTGATTCACCATATGTCGACCAATCGTATACTAGCAGTTCCGCATGGATACTAATTTCTTTCAAATACTGCTGTTTGTAAATTTGATCTAGGTCAGTTAGATATTTATCATTTAGCACCTTTGAATTGACCTCATAATCAATATTTCGCTGTTTTATCCGTTCCTTTATTAATATTGAAATAGAATGGTATGGAAACATGAGTGTATCATAAGAAACAATGAAAAATTTGAATGGATACCTTAACAATTTCTACTGGAACATCTAAATAAACAACCAAATGCGGTTTTAACAGTTCTGGAACGGTGTTCTTTCGAAGGTCATAATAAACTGAACGAGCGCCCTTCGATAGATAACCATTTCGGAACATTGCTTCAACGAACACCATATCCGAGTAAGCACATCGATCCAAAACGACACCTTGCCCGGTGGAAAAAATGTGTGCCAATGCGTCAACGTACTGGGAAAATCGGACCATTAACATTCGAATTTGATATTGGGCGACCGATTTATGATTTGGAGTGCGAAGAAAATTCTTGACATCAAAACTTTTACAACTTTCCGGCATTTGCGGATCTAATTGACGCAAATCATAACCGTACGGTGTTATATAAACGGCATCCATATTTGGTTCGGGGAAATAATGCATTTCCAATTCGTCGGCCAATTCCTTGGCAAACTTTGACTTTCCAGCAGCTATTGGACCTTCAACGACAATTAGCTACAATTTCAATTGAAAAAGAGATGTAACATTTGAACTAAATATGTTCCAGCAATTACCTTTGAATTTTCATCCATACGATGCGATGTTTTATCAAAAAATGCGTGAAATAGTCCGTAGTTCTTGTTCATATAATCATACGGTTTTGGTTTGACGACTTTACACGGGCCCCGTGCGGATTTCCCAGAAATATTACATGATTTTTGGGTGGCCGGTAAATTGGCCGATAATAATTGCTTGCTATTATTCTGGACTAACCTGACCACACCAAATCGCAAGAGCCCAGACATTGCTCTGTAAACTTTTAAAGCTAAAATGGTAAAAACTCCTTGATTACATCACATTTTACATTCACAAAAAACGATAACCTAAAATTCTGAATATTGTTTCCAAACTACTTTACTTAATTAGTTATACTGCGATTTAATGTGATGGATAATATTATCTTTAATTATAAACATTGCAATTTAAATTAAATTATAAACAATTTTAGAAGAAATAAATCATTTGCATTTTTTCTTACCATTAAATATCCCACAGAAAAAAAATCAATTCATTTACGAACTGTCACTCAAATATTCAGGGGCCGAAACAAATCCCAACTATCAACCTAAAGGTGGCTATACACGGTCGTACTACTAACATCATCACTTAATATTGTCAGAATTAAGCTATGCTTTACTCCAATGATTGCCACCTTACTTTAAAATAAATTAAATCTCTAATTTTTGTTTTTGAAGTAATTTTTATGAATAGGATGCTTTCCTCGAAATGTATGTTTGCAATATGTGTAAGTACATATATGCAATATTATATATGGAATTTTACATAAAAATTGAAAATTAAAACTTAAGATTTAATTGTCAAGTTTGAAAAACCAATCGATTCCATTAATTTTAGGCGAACAAAATGAGAGGATTTTAAAATTTTACATTTCTCTTAACAAGAATAAGGTCGGCTCTTTTAAGTTTTGGAGGAAAGCACCATCATATAATTATATGCATTCGTTTTAACTGTCATCTAAATATTTTTAGGTAAGGTGAACGAAATCTGGATGAAAGCATAGCCTTACTGATCGAGAAATTGCCGCAATAGGATACCAGCTATTTTTTTTATTTTTATTTCGATGTTAATATTAAATTATGAAATAAGGCTTACGGTTTGTAGTAATTATTCTGAGATAATTTGTTTGCCGTTTCTTTACAAACGGATAACGAAATTTAACATTGATTTAATATTAAGTTTATTCCATATTTAATTTCCTGTCGTACAATCGAAATAAATAATAATCGTTAAGATCCACCTACACGCCTAAAATAATTAATGACCTATAAATTGAAAGTGTCTCTTGTGCCACCAAAAATTTTAAGCGTTCAGCATACCGATCTGCGTGCCACCAAGAAAAATAAGAAAAAATATGTATCATCTGCATACAACATAGAAAATAAACGACAACCTCCAATAAAAAAAACCAATTCTATTTTATTATTATTAATAAGCGGTGTCATCAGTTTCCGCTTCAGCCTTCTGGTGTAGGCTGCCAGATTTTTCCGATCATTCGATGACTGTACCTCGTGTGCTAGATTTTAGCATGGATGTTCCAGGATTGCTGGGATAAAAGATAGTTGTCTTTCTGTACTGCGAATAGTTTGCCTTCATCGTGCAAGTGGGCATGGTGTGCCATAAGATGACAGTTTATGGCGACGCGTAACATTATCATATGTTACGCGGAACATTGATCGATGGGACACGGTTGGTATATTGAAACCGTTTGCTACTATGCCAAGTTGAGTTTATATTATTTTGTTTAATGTTGTGAACAGCGCGGAACCAGGTGCGTAACTTATCACGATAGTTGGTGGATCTATTACTCAGATTTAGCATTTCTATGCCTATGTCGATTAGTTTGATGTCATCAGCGTAGGTGACAATTTTTACATTTGGTGTCGGAGGTAGAATTATCATGTAGTGGCTAAAAAATTGGTCAGAATACTCCACCTTGAGGTACTCCCTGTTTAACCTCTCTTTACTTTAGTCTGCGTTCAAACTCTTCAAATTATTGTTTGGCGCGCAGGTAATTCCATAACCATCTAACGGGTGTTGCAAGTGCTATTAAGGAGAAATGCCACCATCACACTGCGATGATTCCGTCTTCGTTTACTTATCCTTTTTGGATGTCTGTAATCGTAAGGTGTGTTGATTATGCTATGTACGCTGAGAAATTCATGTTGATGTGGTCTGGTTTGTGGTCTTCCTGTATTGTTAGCAGCTTTTCAATCAATTTAGTATCCGGAGATAACAAAGCGATTGGGCGTACGATTTTGGGTTTGATTATAGAAATTACCTCTTGCTTGTATTCCATACACATCGAATCTTTGAACTAATTAGCGATAGGTTAATAATTTTTGTGACGTATTTCTGGCCCATCGGATCAATATGTTCCAGCGTTATGGGAGAGATCATGACAAGCCCATATAGCGCTAAATTGTACAGTTTTACCTACTTGTAGCGAGTGTAGTTTCCTCAATACAATCCTTAATAGTTTGTCTTGTTTACACATTGTTTGTCGGTGTAACAAGAGGTATATTGTTAAACGATATGGTGACATCATCCGTTATAATTCTTCCTTCGTTTAAGTTTTCAGTTGTCCGCAAGTGTTTTTGAATTTAATGGATTGTTTCTTCGGAGAGCGTCTCCTCTATCTGGCACACGAGCTGCCTCTGTCGGCAAATTGTGTTTGAATAAAGGAGACTATGGCGTAGCTTACACAATCAGTTTGCCATCAGTTTGGTCGAGAAATTATTGATGGTATACCGATGGCCACATCAATGATATTACACCATCAATCCAAACTTATGGCAGTCTCCTCAAAAAAATCCGATCGGTATTGGAATGTTTTATTTTGATAAAATTATGGATTGCAAGGCAAACATTATAATCGTCGTTTCAATTGAAAATGGTTGTTAAGGTTACGATTGTTCAATGTTTAGGTATCTATTTATTCGACACACACTTGTGTACTTTTTTTTTAAAACGCTTTGTTCATTTAAATTTCCCCGTTTCACGTAACTAAAGAAATCAATTTCTATTCAAAATATTTCTAAATATTGTAGTATAGTAAAATTTGTTAAAATTTTGCTTTTTTATAGAAAATTAATCTCGTGTGGCTTCGAATTTTTATCGATTGTTTGCTTGCACCGGTGATTGAAAAACATTTACAGCAAAAATTATGACATTTAATATCAGACTGATAAAAATTATTAAAATATTTTAAAATTTTGAATTTCCATTCTGTGTGTTCGGAGAAACCTTTCCAGTTCGAATCGTGAGGTGTGATCTCTCGGCTTTGCAAAATGAAATTGTGCGACGTAGGGTTATTTGTATAGGGTTTGTCCAAATACGTTGTCACATGAAAATCGTCGAATGATAGGAATATTTGTCGGGTAAATCAGCTGTTTTCGTAGAGTGACGATTTATTACCCAAGTATTTTCTTGGGTAATAAATTTCCCCTTTAGGCGATGGTTGGGCGCCATCATTCTTCATTTCGGAACACGAATAATTTTTACTCGGAGTGATATTTTGCATTTTCCGGACAGTAAAGAGTGTAAACAATGGGTAAATTATCGCGCTAGCGTGATCCAGAACGACATATTCGACCACACGGTAGGAATATGATCAGAGTTCAGTGCTGTTTTTGTCGTCCATTCAGTGTTAATAACCATCGATGAACTGACTATGGTACCGTCTGGTAAACTGCTACAATCGGGAATATCTTGGTGTGTTGTGGTTTGTTTAAGTTTCCGCAATTGGAATTATCAATTTGTTCTGCCATCCTGTTATAGTTAATATGGACTTCTTTGATTTTTATTTATTTCGATTGAGCGACAAGGAATTAAATATAGAATAAACTTTGAAATAAATCAACGTTTACTTTGTCCATTAATAAAGAAATGGTAATCCATTTTAGTACCGCATACGATACTTCTTCCAAAATAACATGAATAAACTTAACACAATACCTCCTGCCAAAATATTATATGAAAATATACAAGAATGACAATTAATAACAAGCATATGGCAGCCAATTAGAGCGTTTATATCGCACCATGAGATGAGAACTGTCGTAACTTCTAAAAAAATGTTTTGGTTTTGATTGATTCTTTAGTATTTTATAACGTTCTTTTCAGTGGAAGACTGTCATATTGTTCATAATTGTCTTCCATTTACACCATTAAATGGTCTAAATGGAAGATTCGACAGGGTCCACTGAAAAGAGGGTTAAAAATACATAAGCGGTAATCAAAACCAAAAAATTGTTCTTGGAAGTTACGACAGTCTTGTCTCATGCTGCGACATTCTCCTCGCCGGCTAATTTCTTCTGCACAGCTGACTGCCTGCGGCACGCTGCAGATGCAATAAAAAAACTAAGCATACCTGTCATTTTAATTTTTCTTAGTACGCGTCTCGTTTTTATTTGCTAAATTGCGTGAAAGTTCAGAAATTGTCTTAAAATAATTTCTAGAAGTTTACTTGTAATTTTATCACAATTTTCGTTGAATTTATAAATAAAATTTTACAAAAATAATGAATCGTAGACGGCCTCATGAGGATGATGGGGGATACGGTAAGTTTTAAATTAACTCAGTTCGATTTTCTTAACCAAATAATATTTTTAAATGGCTTCCATCCCAATTTCCAACAATCCCATTGAAACCGAGGAAATAAATAAAATAAAAAAACATTATTTTATAGATCGGCAGAATCGAAAACGCCGTCGCGTATCCGAAAATCAAGAAATCGAAGATCGTTTGGAGGCCTTGATATTACGGGTGGGCGAGAAGAGTACATCGACCCTAGAATCGAACTTGGAAGGTTTGGTGTCCGTTCTGGAAGCCGATTTGGGTACATTTCGAGTGAAAATTTTACGAATCCTTTCCGATTGTGCCACGAAAATGCCCGAGAAGTGTACCATCTACACAACGCTGGTTGGATTATTGAATGCCAAAAACTACAATTTCGGCGGTGAATTTGTCGATCATATGGTCAAATCGTTTAAGGATAGTTTGAAGGCATGTAAATGGGATGCGGCACGTTATTCAATGAGATTTCTGGCTGATTTAGTTAATTGCCACGTAGTATCGGCCACTTCCTTACTACAACTGCTCGATAACATGATTGACGTATCGAATGAGGACGGTGTACCGCAGGTGCGTCGTGATTGGTACGTTTTTGCTGTTCTGTCGACATTACCGTGGGTCGGACGAGACTTGTACGAAAAAAAGGAATCGGTTTGGGACAATCTACTTGTTCGTATCGAAGTATTCTTGAATAAACGAACCAAGAAACACCATAATGCGTTACGTGTGTGGTCTGTTGATACACCACATCCACAAGAAGAGTATTTGGATTGTTTGTGGGCGCAAATACGTAAATTGCGTCAGGATAATTGGGCTGAAAAGCATATTCCTCGACCGTATTTGGCGTTTGATTCCATTCTTTGCGAAGCTCTGCAACATAATTTACCAACGATTCGGCCACCACCGCACCATGAAAGCTACGTATATCCAATGCCTTGGGTCGTTTACCGTATGTTTGATTATACCGATTGTCCGGATGGCCCGAATTTACCTGGCGCCCATTCAATTGAACGCTTTTTGATTGAAGAACATTTACATCATATTATTGAAACCCATCGATTTGAGAGAAAAGATTGCGCGGCTCATCTGTTGAACTTCCCATATAAAAGTAAAATTCCGCTAGAATATTGTATTGTCGAGGTAATTTTTGCGGAATTGTTTCATATGCCAACACCTCGCTTTCTGGAAGTTTGTTACGGCTCAATTTTAATTGAATTGTGTAAGTTGCAACCATCAACTCTACCACAAGTTCTAGCGCAAGCTACGGAAATTCTATTCATGCGCATTGATTCAATGAATACATCATGTTTTGACCGTTTTGTGAATTGGTTTTCATACCATTTGAGTAACTTTCAATTTCGATGGTCGTGGGATGATTGGGATAGTTGTTTACTATTGGAACCTGAACATCCACGACCGAAATTTATTCAAGAAGTTTTATTGAAGGCATTAAGGTATGATTGTTTTATGGGTTTTTAACAGTGTTGTAATAATTTATGTTTTTAGACTTTCGTATCATCAACGAATTGTTGATATGATGCCCGAAGCATATGCAAAATTAATTCCGGTATTGCCGGCACCGGTTTACAAATATGCAAATGAAGGAGCCGGTAAGTTTTACATTGAATCTTCATTAGGAAAAATCCATTACACGGAAACTAGTAGAAATTGGGTTTAAAGATAGCATTGAGTATCGTAATAATATAATTGGATGTGGATGTGGATTTATATTCTGCCACTTGCTACGGTAGGGTACATTGGGTCGAACTTATGAAATTAGTAATTACTTAATTCTTGAAAATTTAAATTTAAAGCATTTTACAACTGCGTGGGAACACTATTCGTCCGACGAGTAATATGAAATTTTGTAGCATAACATTAATTTGTTATAACTTACTTTATACCTTAAAACTACTTGCACTACTTTTCTCTATAATTTACCTTTTGATCTTTTCCTGTTCTGTCAATTTTATTTAATTTTCATGAACGGATCAACATAATTTATAGTTTTTTTTATCAACTTTCAATTGAGTAAATTTAATAATTATAACTCAAGTCATTAATATATTTGTACGGCGTAGTCATCCCTATGGAAAAAACGCAAACGCTTTTAAAGCAACGTAATTTGCTAACAAGCATGCATTCTAATAGCATATACGTTCGTTTTGTCGTTTGTGGCAAATGAGACTTAAATAGTATTTAATTGAGAAGTAAGTACGGACAGTTGTGCTATTTTTGTGATATAAGTATATGCTAACAAAATGATATTATATGATGTGATTAAATTCATTTTCGTTTGGCATATTTTGCTATGCTGGTTTGACTATAGTTTAAGCGTTTAACCCATTTTGTACCACCGGGTGATATTTCACCCGACAGAAATCGTACGCATTGAGTAATTTTTTAACTATCCAAATCTTATCGTAGATTGGTGATAAGAGATTTTACTACTAGTTTGGACTTTTAGCTTTCATTATCTGTTAGTTTTAGCTATATGAATTTATTTTACCTGTTAATTTGGACAGGTGAGAAAAAAGAGTACTTTTGGACCTTTTTGTTATCACTTTTATCTAAAATAAAGATGGCCATCAAGAATCCCATATTACTATGACATATTGCCAAAGTATCCTTCTATCCGCATCTATCATAATCTGCTTCATCGCAGGCAATTTAGGTGTTGGCAGGTGTGCGCGAAAATGTCGGCAAAAAATCACCCTTTGGGATATTGTCATACCATTGACAGCGGGTAACATAGATTGACGCAAATCCAGTATTCGCGCTACATTTTGACTTTTTTTCTCTACTATTTTGCATTTGAACGTGTTTAGACGTGCTTTAAGTATAACTGGCTCCATTTTCAATTGTATTGGGTTGCATTCGTATTATTTTGACTTGTTACCGCAGATAATGGTACTCTGGATAAGAGTTACATATTCGACAAATTTCGACCTTTTTTGATAAATTGAATGCTAAGTTTATTCAGTTTGGTTATTTTTATGCCTGACCTTTCGATCGATGAGCAGATGGTTCCGTATTTCGGACGTCATTCCTGGTAAAAATATATCAGGGGAAAGTGCGTTCGTTTGGGATTCCAAAATTGGTGTCTAACATCATCGCAAAGGTGCCTATACTAATTCATGTCGTACGGTTGTGCTCGAACACCGCATGACAAGGATATAGGCTTAGACGCGAGCGTGGTTGTAGATCAGCTCAGCAAAATGGAGCACCCTATGCGTCACACCGTTTATTCCTATAATTCCTTATGTCATATTTCCTCATGTTTCTTCTATCTGAGCGTAATTTCTTTGTCACTGGAACCATACGGAAGGACCGAATAACCGAGACGGTTTTAAAACTGGGCAAAGCAGCCCTCCCAAAATGGGAGACGGACTACGTATTCGACAAAACGAATAAAATCTTTCTTATTCGCTGGCATGTTGTTTTGCCAACAGGAAACTGACGTTAGAGACAAACTAGAGAAAAGAAAATTTTCCACTAGCGTTAACAAGCCGATGTGATTTTCAAATATAATCAGTCAATAGGCGGTGTTGATGTCCACGACATTACTGTGGGGAACTATAGAATCGGCATCTCTGGCAAAAAATGGTGGAATGGACTGTTCTGCAGCGCATTAGATTCCAGAGTTGTTAACGGCTGGAAGTTGCATTGCTTCATACAAATGGTAGCAGGCCTAACAGCTGAGAAAAGAGAGTATTTAAGAGGAACGGCTGTTTTCACTAAAAATCGTGTCTTTTTCTCAGCAAATTATCTCA
>JANTOP010046113.1:0-24527 GCA_027564815.1 Symmerus nobilis | reverse complement strand
ATTAGAAACGATTTTTAAAATTTCCTCCAAAAGCTTTTAAAAAACTTGAAAGCTCAAAGAAACCTTTATGTTTTAGATAGAAATATGATATGTTGTGTTTTACAACATCTCGATGTAATTCAAACTTCCCTCAACCAACATTGTTCTTTTAGCTCTTTAGAAACGGCTCCGCGACTAAAAACGTTTGAAAATCCCTGTCCTATATGGATCGTAATTGAAAATTTTCAATTTTAAATGTCCCTGAAAATCATAGGGATTTTTCTGAAAATTTACCGAATTTAATGACTACGTGGATGCCATAAACGCCCGCCGAAAATTCGGGCATTAATTATTCCAACATTTTGAGAAATTAATTTCTGTACTTATTCCATTTGGGAACAATTTTACGTCATTATATTTTCCACATGCGAGAGAAAATGTTTGGAAAATTCGGTAGGAAAGCCAAGAGAATCATAACAATTTAAAAAGATACCATTAATTTTTTGTGAAGAAAATAAACATTTCTAGAAGATAGAAAGGTTTCCTCAGGAGAGAAAAATCTGCAGAGTATCTAATTTCTGGGATGTAGGGTACATTTCAATGTATACCATCCATGAGATATTTTCCATATCTCAAATGGACTCAGAGTATTCCAAATTGAATGGGCAACCCTCATGGGGAAATTAATGATTTTATTAGGAAAACTGAACCGATGTAGCTGAAAGTTTTTTCTGTAGCACTTTATTAGGTAAAATGCAACATAATTTCATGATTTTTGGAAAATAAAATTTTTTTGCCGAGTTATGAGCTTTTATGGAATCCATGATTTCCTTTAGTTAATTTTCTTGCTAATTTCTTGATCAACATAATTAATTTATTTAATTTTGAATAGAAAATTCGCTCGATTTGGGTGAAAATTTTTTCCTGAACAGTTGTTGAGGTAAACTTAATACTAATTTCAGGTTTTTGATATGAAATAGAAATTGACTGATAAAAGGGTTATTTTTACAAGGCAAATAATTTTTCAAAGTTTTTTGTCAAATTTTGTAATTTTTTTGATGAAAATTTTGAATTCGGATTTCTCTTAAAGAAAATTTGCTGGATTGAGGTGAAAATTTCTTCCTGAATACTTGATGAGATAATCTAAAAAGTAATTTCAGGATTTAGGAATAAAAATTTTTTGAGCGAGTATTAGATTTTTAAAAATCCATTATTTTCTTTAACGATTAATTTTCTTGATGACAATTTTGAATTCGGATTTCTCTTAAACAAAATTTGCTCGATTTAGGTGTAAGTTTCCTGAATACTTGGAGAGGTTAACTAGAAAGCAATTTCTGGATTTTGAAAAAAAAAATTGTTTGAAGTAGTTACAAGGTTTTCAATGATTGATGATTTTCTTTAACATTCGTAATTTAATTTCCAGATGACTACCTTTGACCTTTGAATTTAAATCAATAAATTTTTTTAAAAGTTAATTTGATTTAGCCAAAAGTTTTTTTTATAGTTGATGAGGTAATCCAAAAAGTATTTTCAGGATTTCGGAATAAAAAATTTTCTGATCGAGTTACGAGCTTTTAAAAATTACACGATTTTCCTTAAAAATCTTCTATTAATTTCTTGTTGCGTTTGTTTGCTTAAAATCTTTTAATTGAAACATTTTTAAAAAAAAAATCGCTGGATTTGGGTGAAAATCTTTGAGCTTTGAGATTTGAAAGAAAATCTTTGAGCATGTAATGAGCTTTTAAAAGATTCGCAATTTTATATAAAAATTTTCCGATAATTTCCTTGGTCTTTTACAATCAAATTTCTAAATTCATTTTTCTTAAAGAAAATTCGCTCGAATTGGTAGACAATTTTTTCGTGAATACTGACTTGATGAGGTGAACTACATACAAATTTCAGAATTTTAAGAAAACAAATTTTTTGACGCGAGTTACGAGCTTTTAAAAAATCCAAACAATCTTCAATTAATTTTCTTGCTCTTTTCTAATTAAAATTTTGCTATTTAATTTTTAAATTTAATAAAATCGACCGACTTGATTTAAAAATTCCTTCCTGAATACCTGATAAGGTAAACTGTAAACTTCTTTATTTTGGAAAAGAAAATTTCTTTTGAACGTGTTATAAGCTTGTGAAAATCAATTAATGATTTTTATAGTTCATCGAACTCCTTGTATCGTAATCTTAAAGAAAAATAAAAAAATTGCAGGATTTTTGACCTTGTTTTAAGTAGAAATGAAATCTACATCTTTTTTACTTTTAAAGTTTTTCCGGGAAAAATAATTTTCCATTTTTAAATTAATTTCAAAATTATATTGGCCACAAAATACTCTATTTGGGTAAATTTATATAAATAAAATAGTTTAAATAAAACTATCAGATTTCTATAAACCCTTTTTGAAAGATCAGAAATTAAGTACTTAGATTAAAATTTATTAGGACCTAGTTCCTTGGGAATCTACCGATATAGACCAATAGATAGACCAATAAATAGACCAGATTTGGAACCGAAATTGATCGGAGAGGCCAGACGGCAAATCTTCAAATTCAAAGAAAATTTGTCAATGGGATTATCATCCCTGCAATCATTACCTATCGTTTAAGACGATTTCGGGATAATTTAGACGTCTTTTCTTCGAAATAATTAATTTAAAGACAGGTGATGGTTCCATAGAAGCAAAAATATTGAAATTATAGAATTTTTTAATAGTCGACTTTTAGACGTAATTTTAAAAATATAACTTGTAGGGGAAGGGGGTAACCTTAATACGTCATTAAATCATTTAGGTCATCCCTTAATTGAATCAACTTCGAAATTTTAAAATTTAAATTTATTCGAATTATTATAAATATTTTCCTTGAAAATGATATGTCTGAGCCACGTTCTTATGAACTACCCTTAACCCGACGGAGTTTAATTTTTTTCAAAAAATTTCTTCCATTAATTTTTCATCGGTTTCTCAGTAACAATTCGGTGTGATTAGATTATCCGATTCCCGAACCAAATTTTCCGATTTATCGGATTTTCTTTGGGACTGTTTGGAAAATTTTGAAATTAACTGGTCGAGGGTCGATAATAAGAACGGAATTGATTACGTCTCCATAATAGTTTAATTGTCTCATTATTAGCCTCAGTTATTTCCTTAATCCTTAATCCTATTTTCGGTAAGAGTGTGGGTTTGGTGGCTATGAGACGGGAGAATAAATTAGAGTATGTAACTAAAGCTGACTTAGAATTTACCCGATAAGTAATTTGAAATCGTAATGTTTCAATGAGTTTTTGAGATTTTTAAAGCTTTATGTTGGTAAAAGTTGAAATTTCATTAAAAGTCCATTATTTGGATAGAAAATTGATTTTAAAATGTAAAAAATTAAGTTCGAAACTTAAAGGTTTCTTTGAGCTTACAATAGGTTTGAGAAAGCTTTTAGCGAAAATTTCATATTTTATCTAAATTTAATGAATCGAATAAAAATTTGATTCCAAATGATATAAAATGGCATTTTAATTTTAAGCTTTCAATGAGCTTTCGAGATTTTTGAAGCTTTTTTACAGACAATATGAAATTTAGCTAAACGATTGTTATCTGCATGGAGAATACATTTCAAAACGTTAGAAAATCTTAACTTAAAGCTTTCTTGGAGCTTTTAAGTTTTCGCAGAGCTTTTGAACGAAATGTTTAAGTTTGATATTTTTGTATTTTTCCTCAACTCTTTAATAAATTTTTTGCATCATGAAATTTTTTTGGATCCGTAGAAAATTATCGAGAAATCCAGTTCAAAATTTACCATGTCCGATATTCAAATTTCTCGCTGTGAACCTTTACGAATTTTTAAATTTTCTTAGAAAAATTTCAACTTTTCCAGAATATTTAATTTTTGTATTTTTACCTAACTGTCAGAGCAACTTTCTGCATTTCTACATTTCTTTCGGCCGCAGAAAATATTCGTCATGCACCGAAAGGTTATTACTCGGTTTTAGATTTTAAGGGATAGCATTTAGCTTTTAAGATTCATTTTCGTTCCAGTCAGTTACATCTGTTTATAAGAATCCTGATGGAAGTAAAGGATTTTTCAAAACCTCAGGGTGGTACTACATACAAAATATTTCATGCCCATTGATGACCAATGTCATTTCGGCGTTCACCACTTTGATTTATTTTGATAGAAATTTTGGAAAAATTCTCGATAATCTTGAGAGTTCAAAACTTGATAGCGACCCTTGAAATATTTTTAAAAAAAATCAAATTTTAATGGAAGCCCCGTGTAAATTTTAAAAGTTAGTTTTTAAGGATTATCCTAATTTAATTGATATTTAAAATTTAACTTTTAATTAGTTACCGACTTATAGGATTTTTTATCTTGTGGGAGAATATTTTTTGTGAAATAATTAGGAATTATTTAAATTAAAAGATCCAAGAATATAGAAATAAAATATTTCTGCTTAAATGTAATTCCTCCAAAAATCAATAAAAATTCGAGAAATATTGAGATCTGAGCGGGGACAACCGGCGCTTACCTTCTATCTAAAATGAATAGATACCGACCGAGTTACATACAACTTTTCTATAATATCCGCTTTTATTACTAGGACATTAAAATATAGAATGATAAATTTATCAATTATTTTATTTAATCTGCCATCAATTTTATTTCTGTAAATTGTCTGTCTATTTGTAAATGGCAAAAAGTGGCAAGAAATAAAATTAATTTAAATCAATTTGCCCCCAAATCGTAAAAGAAAAACTGGCTTTTCACTCGTTTATGTCCAAATCAACATAAATTAGAGAAAGTTTTTTAAACTTAAATGTAGCTTTCTGGGTAAAGTAATAATTTATGAGATATCCTAAACCAACCAAATGACAAGAATTAAAACAAGATTATAATTTAATTGAAACGTTTATTTTATTATTTTTATTTTATCCTTCTGGCTTTTCATTAATTAATTATCTTTAATTTCAAAAATCAACCATCACTTACAATAAACATCCATAAGAATTTCTTTTTCATATTTGTCATTTTCTCACCAAAATTTGCATAGAAATCTTTTTTCTATCACTTCTTTCTAATATTTTTATTACTTATTTATTTAGTTATTTTTTTTTAACATTACATTAATTAATTTATTTGCTATTAATTGTCATATTTTTATTAATGTCTTTTTTTTCGCTGCTACCTAATTTACATAATTAAAAAATGATAATGACAAATATTGTGAGTTTCTGATTATTTTTTTATTTAAAAATATTAAATTATAAATAATTGTTTTATTTGGCCGTCCAAAAAAAAAGAAATAAATGTTTAATCCCAAGTAAAATATTGTCTTTCGTTTAATTTGTTGGATGGGACATTTCAACGAGGTTAAAATAATATAACTAAACTGCTTAGCTAAGTTTACATCTTCTTTTATAAAAAGTTGAGACTTTTAAGAAGATTGGTTTGGTATTAATAAATTAACCGGGTAGAGATACTTGTTTACTTGGTTATTTTCTTTTATATTAGTGTATTGTGAAGAAGTTTTAATTTCATTATAAATCTTCGCATATGGGTACACTCAGCGATTTAAAAATACGACATACTATTTTGAGGGAATTTATTTTCATGGGGAATACTTTTTTTTTAATTTTCTAAAAAAATCCCCTTTTGGGATATTTTTAATATTGAAGGGATATTTTGGGAAATTTTGGGAATTTTTTTTTTTTTCGTTAGTAATCGAGAAATAATGGGTATGGAAATTTTTTTTAATCGCCGAATGTAAATTTGAAAAAATTGTTATACCGTATTAAAAATAATAATTCATTTATGTTCAAAATGTATACATATAAAATTAAATATGAGAGATAACATAGTAAAAATATTTTACAATAGTGGTGGGATTTATATGATATTAATAATTTTGTATGAAACAATACGAAAGATTTAAGAGAGGTAACCGTAACCGCTAAACAATCAAACATATTAAGCCATCTTGGGTACTTAAACTCTTCAAAGATAATCATCTTTTTTTTAAAAATTTTGAAAATGTATGTAATAATAAAAAATAGGCAGAATAATTAAATTGAAATTGAAATACCATTTTATTATTGTTTTATTATCTAAATGTTTATTATTATGTTACGCTGTGGTTATTTAATAAATATTTATTATTCTAATTAATTAATTGTAATTATAAATATTTCTTAAAAATCTTTATCAAATATATCTTGACCTAGTCAATTAAAAAATGTTATCTATCCAATGGTTCGATGGTATTTTATATAACATTTCATTCATTCTATTCCGGTATTATTGCCCGTATATGAAAGTTAATTCCCTACTTTTTAAATAAAAAATAATATAAACCGGAATGTATGAATAATTTAAATGATCTACAATTTATTTACTTACAAGTTGTGTTTCGAAAAAAAAAAAATCTGTTGTCTATTTAATTTGAACCTGTAAAGTAAAATATGAATTTACAATTTTGATTGGGAATTTAAAAATTTTCCGATTTCGATAATTGAATTTTTATTATCTAAATCTCCTTTCAATTCGAGATGTTTCAGATGTGATAATTACGACAGGAAGATGGCGAGCAGGGAGGTGATTTACTGAAATTTTTAAAAATTCTTATGAATTGTATTTAATAAAAATTTAAAAAAATTGTTTTGAATATTTTATTTACAGTCAGGAAATTTGAAAAAAATCGTCAAATCAAAAATCTTGTAAAACTTGATGTAAAATGCCGTACAAATTTTACTATTTCTAAAAATCGAGAAAATTTATGAAAATCCCCAATTTTTTCGTAAAGCTTTTGTAGAAACGTTTCATATTTGATCAAAATTTAATTATTCGGTTTGAAATTAGATTTCAAAACGTGTAAAACTTGATTCAAAACTCAATCCGATTTACTGCAGATTTTTAAATTTATTCAGAGCTTCTCGCAAATAAATTGAATTGAAAATCAATTCAATCAGCGGATCAAGCAGCAGTCAGCGATTCTCAGAATCAAAAATCTAATTTTTATTCGATATATTAAATTTAAATGAAATATAGACATTTCGCAGAAAGCTCATTGAAACTAGTAAAAGCTCAACGAATGCTCTAAATTCCCAATTCCATTTCGTTTGTGTTGAAATCGATTTTTTATTTAGATATTGGCACTTTAATGAAATTTTGACTTTTTCCAAAATAAAGCTACAAAAATCTTGAAAGCTCTTTGAAAGCTTAAAATAAAAATGTTGCCTTTTTTATAATTTGGAATTGAATTTTTATCTGATTTATTAAATGTAAATAAACTTTGGAATTTCCACAGAAAGCTTACCCAAACTATTAAAAGCACAGCGAAAGCTTTAAGTTTAGAACTTAATTTTTATGTTCTAAAATCTATTTTCTATTCAGATAACGATTTTTTAACAAGATTTCAATTTTTTCCAAAACAAAGCTTTTAAAAATCTGGAAAGCTTATTGAAAGCTTAAAATTAAAAGTTCGTTTTATACGATTTGGAATCTAATTTTTGTCCGATTCGTTATATTTAAATTAAATACGGACATTTCGCAGAGAGCTCATCCAATCTGGTAAAAGCTCAACGAAAGCTTTATGTTTTGAACTTAATTATTTACATTTTAAAATCGATTTTCTATCCAGATAACGGTCCTTTAACAAAATTTTAAATTTTCCCAAGAGAAAACTTCAAATATCTCGAAAGCTTATCGAGAGCTTAAAATTAAAAGTTCGTTTTTTACAGTTTGAATCTAATTTTTTCCGATTCATTAAATTTAAATGAAATATGGACATTTTGCAAGAAACTTCTCCCTCCAAAATAGTAAAAGCTCAACGAAACCTCTAAGTTTCGAACTTAATTTTTTACCCCCCTCCCCCTCGCTTTCGATATTATCAAGTTTTTTTCATTTAATTTTTTTTGTTAATAAATTTAGGGGTACCGGAAAGTAATCAATTAATTTTGAAACACATTTTTCCAAAAGCGGCATCAACATATAAACTTTCGTCCACTAAAAAGCGAAAAGTTTTAGATGAATGGTAGGCTACTGTTATACGTAGAATAAACCCAACTATCAGGAAACCCTAAACCAACCTAACCAGTGCTTCTAACGAAGCCTGTTGATTAATTGGCTGCACGATCTGTAGCAAACCTAACATCTGGCCCTACTCAGGGTCCTAAAAGAGGGTTTTTAGGGTAGACAAGGTGTTTACACCATACAGTAGCAACAAATTATTTATAAAAATTAATGAATTTCATGAAGATGTCGAAGAAAAAAAAAATTTACAAACTTAGAATTTTGTATAAATTAGGGAATTTATGAATCGAGAATTTCATTTAAAAGAAAATGATTAAAGAAAATAATTAAGTTGATAAAATAAGAAAATTATTTGCAAATCTGCGATTTTAGGAAGCTCTAAATTCTGGCTCTACAAATTTTTTATTTTAAAATCCTTAAATTGGTTTTAATCTTAACTTACAATGGGTTAAGTAATTCTGCCGTGTTCTTCTAGATCAAATACCGATTTAAAAATTATGAACAAATAAAAAGCTAGAAAATTATTGGATAATTGGGAATAAAAATTAATAATTTTTCAGGGCTAAAGTCAAATTAGACTAAATTTCAACCAAATCGAATTGATATTTTATTATAAATTAATTAATATTTAATAAAATTAAATTAAATTAATTTCAAGTCTACGGAGTCCTACAAAATTATGGAAATTATTGGACGTGACATGGCAAGTTATAAAAGAAGGATTAAATATTCCATTCGTCTTCACTTAATTTCAACCTCGATCTATTTAAATGTCGGAAGAAATTTCTTCGATTTTAATGATATTTTGTATCCCTCAAAATATATTGTATGCACCCTCAAAATGGCAGTAAAAAAATTAATTTCCGATTTTTTTTTATGAATTTGGAGATTATTTAGAGGCTGAAAAAAAAATATTTCAAAGAGCTTTGAATGATCAAAATTCAGTTATTTTTCTGTTCAAAAATTGTAATTAAATTTTGAACTTTTTTTATTTAATTTTCTTGAATATCATTCTTTTCAGTGGTTTTTGGTATATTGTACCAAATTTCGTAAATATTAGTAATTTATTTGGTAAATTTATTAATCGATTTGAGACTAGGCGCCTACATTGGGCATGTATATTTTTGATTTTGACTTGATTCCAAGTAATGGGAAGCAAGTACTGGGGGCTCTTGGGAGTTAGGTATGATATAGGTTATATACCACGCCACTCATTCTACAGTACTGCGTATAGCACCTTTAAGTATTCGTGAATTATTCTTGCTAATAAAATGCCAAATAGTTAAGACAAAATGTTTCGAAATAAAAATTTGGAAAATCAATTTTGTAAAAGAAAAATTTGCAAAATTCAACAAAATTTGTTTTTGTACCGGTTTCTTTTCCTAACTTGTTGCCTTCAAATTGTCAACATATTGACAATTTGGAATAATATGGGATATTAATTTTATAGGCATAGATTGATATGATTTGTAGCCAAGTTTTGCCCTGATATGATCTGTAGTCAGTTCCGAGTTACTAAAATATTATTTTTTAATAAATACAAAATACATAATGGTAATTTAAGTTAGTGTATCTCTTAAAATTAAAATTGTAGACATTTCAGGTGATAGAAAAAAAATATTTCTCACAAAGGAACTTATTCCCTTAATATTTTATTTCACTTCCTAGAAGGTTCTTCTTTCATTCAAGACCAATATCTAAAAATCATGGGCTTGAAATCTTGAGTTACGGAATTTTCTTTAAATATATACCGGAAGTCAAATTCGACTATTTTCAGTTGATGGGAAAAAATATTACTCGAAAAGGAACCTGATCCTTTAATACTTTATTTCATTGGTGGGAAGGTTCTTCTTTTACTTAAAACCAAAATCTTAAAAATAGGGGAATTAAATTTTGAGATCGAGGATTTTCTTCTAGTTAAGTTCAATTCATTAAGATAATAGACCTGCCTATACCGGTTGGCCTGCTTATAAATGGCAGATTGCAGTTCAACAGAAACTGGTAAACAAATTTTGGAATTACTAATCCAGGCTCCCTTTCCGAACTCTAACGTCCTTAAAAATAGGTATTCTATTCAGAAAATGCATAATTTAGCTAAATTCATAACTGACTTCAGAGTTGTGAGAAACAAATATGTCAGACAATTTCGAGCGTCTAGCTTAGGAAAGTTTATTATTTTTAATTCAACCTTTTATTAAGTAAACTTTGCCCAATTTGCTTAAACTCATTTTTTCTGGATAACAGATGAGCTAAATTATAAGATAAAAAATTATTTGAGCGAATTAAGGAGTTGGGAAAATTGATGAAAGGAGCAGATGACCTGCTTATTTCATCATTTCCCTACCAGCCCCGAAGAAAATTCGATATAACGGATAATTTTGTTCGGGGCGTCGGAAAATCTAATTACACGGAAGTGTTACTAAATAATAGGGTAATAATTACTGAAAGGACATTTTTAAAGATAAATTAACCCTTTCGAGGAATATGAATTTGAATGGAAATATTTCTGATTTTCAAAAAAAATTAAAATTTTTGAATTTCGATGTGAATTCATGAAAGGGATAAATCTAATTGATTTTAATTCGTAAAAATATTAAGGATACCTCTCCTAGCTAGCTATCCAAAGGGTCGCTCAAATCACGGTTCTAGATATGTCTTCCTAATCGTCCAGACAACATATACGTATAATATATACGGATCTAAGTCGGTCAATTAAAATGGATTTAATTTATCCATAGTTGATTCTTGGGTAGCTATTAGATATTCCTTCTAGTACTCCTGAGTTTAAAAGGAGAGTTTCGGAGTTTTAAATCATAGATTACGATACTCAGTTACCGTTTGTAGCTTATTCGAGCATATCCGATAACAATATTATTGAGCGAGTAGCTCGCCGGATTTAGCTCCTTACGATTAGTATAACTTAAAAATGATTGGTTCTTTAGAAGATAATTTAAGAAATAGATCATTTGTTGGTTTATACGTATGAGTCGGTTCAAATGAGCAAGTCACGCGATTAAAAAGCGCGCGTTGTTTTTCATGATATTTGGAAAGGAATCTCATTACTCTGCACCTGATTTATGAGTTTATTAGATGTAATTGTGACGGGGATATTTTTACCTACCCATTTTCGTTGTACGAATTTTTTCGTCGATTTAGGTGAATCATTTTCCAGGGGCTTCCGCTATCATTGAGGGTATGGAGGTATATTTATTGATAAAAGTGCAAATTTAACGGCCATTTTTGAAAAATTCACCTAACTACCTGAAATTTTGCACAGATCAATATAAATTCAAATTGATTGGCAATGGGTCAATGAATATTTTGATGAAGTAGGCAGAATCTTCGTGACTTGGGCTAGAAAAACTATTAGGATCTATGTTGCTGCCACAGCTAGCAGCTTGTAATTTGGCACAGGTACTCACTCTTAATGAATGTACAGTTTCACTTTAATTATTTCAAAGGAATGGAAAATATATTTAAATGCGGATGAGCTTATAAGCTTTTAAAGAACTTTTGTAGGAAAAGTTCAAATTTGATTAAAATTTGATTATTCGGATTAAAATTGGGATTGAAAACGTATAAAATTGGGTTCAAAACTTAAAGCTTGCGCTGAGCTTTTATGTATATGCAGAACTTTTGGCGTAACATTTTGAGTTTCGTTGCAGTCCAATTATTTGAAAGGAAATTAGCTGTGGAGCTTTTTTTTTAGGAAAATTATAGATTTGATTAAAATTTTATTATATTTGTAAACATTAGATTTGAAGACGTACAAAATTTTGGTGAAAACTAAAAGCTTTCGCTAAACTTTTGAATATACGAGGAACTTTTGTCGTAGTATATCGATTTTCGTTTTTGTTGAATTTTGGGCTTAAAATTAGCTTTCAATATGAATAAAATTATATCCCGAAGTATAGCTTTCTTAAGCATTAAAAGCTCTGTGGAGCTTTGGACGACAATTTTAGATTTAATTCAAATTTTAGGATTCTCATAAAAATTAAATTTGAAAACGTATAAAATTTTGTTCAAAACTTAAAGGTTGTGCTGAGCTTTTATAAAAGAGCTTTTACCGTACCATTTTAAATTTCGTTGCAGTTTAATTAACGTAATTGAAAGTAACTTTCAATACGAATAATACATATTATATCCTAAAGTGGAGCTTTCTTCTTTTAAAATCTCCACTTTCGAAGCGGTTAAAAGAGAGTTCTAGTACTGACTTTTGTAACGACATTTTCCCAGATATTTATGAAGAACTTAAATTCTTGTTTCCCGGCAAAATGTTGCAAAAGCTTGACAAAGATCGGGAAAAATTCTTTCAAATTGGGATAAAGGGCTTAACTTCAAAATGGAAAAGTAAAAAAACCGGAAAAGATCCGGGAAATGTCGATAATTAATTAAAATTTCTTGTGACTATTGGTACGTCAGCAACATGTATTCAGTTGTTACGACAAAATGGCGACATAATTGGGATATAAATGTTACCAGAATTAATATTTAAAATCTAGATATTGGACATTTCGATATTCTCATTTTAAATATTTTATGTTTTTAATGTCTGGTTAATCAATTGATCTAAAAATGGTAATGATTAATGATAACATGCAAGCAACACTGCTTCATCTATATACGGACACATGGAAATAGATATATTTTAACATCTTGTTTTATGATTTGTTAAAACAACTTCTTCATCTTATGGTAATCTGATGGCAACGCACATACAATTTTTTTTTCCACGCATCACATATTTTCATTAACATTTTTACTCATTAGATGCATAATAATTTGTGTAAATTCATAATAATCGTAGCAATGAACTTGCAGAATTTTTACAGGAACAGTAATACATCGATTTAATAATCTGTTCCAAATTTTCTTTTATCAGATCAAGCCACTGTACGATTCATATAAAACCGATGTTGATGCAACCCTATGGGAACCGTTAAATGTATTTTGGGCCGAATGTTATGAGGCATGCAAAAATTCGACCCAAAAACGTGCCAAACAGTTGATGGAGAGCCGTAAGAGATTTCAGGTAATTTTTATTCATTCAATTTTATTTTTATTCAATTTATTTCATTTTACAAAGACATTTTACGTAATTCAAATTATTTTTAAAAATTAAGGAAAAACATTAAAAATTAATAAAAAGGACAAAATCATATAGAAATATTTATTCTCTTTCTCCCTGAGTTATTTTTTGGTTCTGCAAAAAATGGTGTACAAATTAATTAAAGAATAAAAAGTAATATTATTCATCCACATTTATAATTTCATCGGATAAATTTAGTCCGTTTGCTGAAAAAAATGTCTTAATCCCATCCACATCCGGTTCGAATCCCTCAATCTTTATCGCATTAACAAACGCTTCATAGGATTCATCATACAAATCGAACGGTTCAATTTTTGGTACCAATTCTTCGTAAACTGTTGGCTAGATAGAAATAGAAAATGATTAATGAATGATTTTACTATATAAAATCAACTTTTAATTCTAAGCTTTCAAAGAGGTACTATTCGAGCTACTAGACTATTCGAGGTACGCAATTATTTTCGTACCTTACAGCTTTCCTTGAGCTTTAATGGTTTGGGGGAGCTTTTGCTTGAATTGTATCGATTGTACCAAGGCCGCGTTAGGTTGTTTGAGGGCCCTAGGCCCGCTTTGAGTCACCTGCCCCAACGCGCACAGCTTATACAAATACATATGCAAATTACATGCAAAATATGCCTAAGCCGCCCGCTCACTATGAAAACTGAATGTATTGTTCTAATTTTTTGGTCTTATATTCTTCGTACCCTGCTGTAGATTTGGGCTGAATTAATATTTCCTGGATAGTCGAAGAGCTGAATTAATTCAAGCCAATTATGAGCTTTAAAAAAAATTGATTATTTTCCGGTATATAACCGAACCGCAAGATGAATGTTTAATTGTCAAATTTAATTATAAAAATATTGCCCAATTCGGCTGAATTAATTTTATCTGGATAGCTGAAGAGCTATATTAAATAGTAATTCCCCGGTTTTGAGATAAAAAATCATTTAAGCCATTTACGAGCCTTTTTTTTAAAAAAATTGATTATTTTCCGACATAACCGCGAGATCAACTTTTAATTTCAAAATTATACTAAGAAAATTTTGCCCGATTCGGCTGAATTAATTTTTCCTAGATATCCGAAGTTAAATTAAAAATTAAATCCCCGGGTTTGTGAAAAAAATTCGTTTAATCTAATTACGAGCTTTGTTATTACAAAAAATCGATTATTTGCCGATATAACCGCGAGAGGAATCTTTAATTCTTAAATTTTATTACAAAAATGCTGACGAATCTTCGAAAATCTTCATTAATTTAGCTAGAGATCAGAACAAATATATTTCGATGATTTTTTGGCCATTGTAAGTTTGTCAATTTAAGAATGGAAAATCTGTAGAAGTGGACAAGAAGTAGATTAGAAATTATGCTCCGGATCAACATAAAATTGTATAAGAAAATGAATAATACATTTTGACCAGCTCATAACTGGCCCGAAAAAATGTTTTCGTCTAAAATCCTGTGATTACTTTTTAGTTTAATTCATAAAGTATTCAGGGAAAAGCTTTCAGCCAAATCGGTTGAAATCAAAATCAGTTGGTCAAAAATAGCAGAAATTAAGTAATAAAAACCATATATTTTTTGAAAGCTCGCAACTCGTTTAGAAAATTTCTGTCTCCAAAATCCAAGAATAACTTTTTAGTTTGCCGCATTAAGTGTTCAGAAAGAAGGTTTCAGCTAATTCGAGTGAATTTTTTTTAAAAAATTTTGAATTACAAAATTTGATCAAAAGAGGGAAGAAATGAACTGAAGATTGTTAAGGAAAATCATGCATTCTTCGAAAGCTCATAACTCGTTCAGAAAAATTTGTTCCCCAAAATCCTGAAATTAGTTTTTTAGTTTACCTCATGAAGTATTCCGAAAAATATTTTTTTACCAAATCGAGTGAATTTCTTTTTGAAAAAAAATTCCTTTTAGAAAATTTGATCCAGAAAAGAGCTAAATTTACAGATGATTTTTAAAAAGCTCGTGGCTGGTTCAAATATTTTTGTTTTTTGCAAAATCCAAAAATTGGTTTTGAGTTTACCTCATCAAGAGTATCCCAAAAAAACTTTCAACCCAATCGAACCAATTTTCGTTAAGAAAAATTTTATTTAAAAATTTTGATCAAAAGAAGAAGCAAATTGGCAAAAAATTGTTAACTTTTTAAAAGCTCATAATTCTTAGAATTTTTTTGCCAAATCCTGAAACTAGCTTCTACCTTACCTCATCGAGTATTAAGGCGAAGTTTTTTTTTTAAAAATTCCAATTAGAATTTTGGTTCAAAAATTGACTGAATATTCCTACAGAAAATTGAGTATTTTTTAAAAGCTTGTAACTCGGTAAAAACATTTTTTCTTTCAAAATCCTGAAATAAGTTTTTAGGTTACCTCCTCAAGTATTCTAAAACAAAATTTCAGCCAGATTGTGCGATCTTTATTTTAAATAAATATTCTTTTTAGAAATTTTGGTCCAACAAGAGTAAATATTAACTAAGGAAAATCATATATTTTTTGAAAGCTCATACTCCAACAGAAAAATATTTTTTATTCGAAAATTCAGTAATTTATCTTTAGTTTACCTTGTCGTCTATTCGGAGAAAAATATTTCAAACAAATTGAGCGAATTTTTTTAAAAAAAAAAATTCCATTTAGAAATGTTTGGTCAAAAAGATAAGAAAAATGAACTGAATACTCCAGTATTTTTTAAAAGCTCGTAACTCCGTCAGAAATTTATTTTTCCGTAAATCCTGACATTGATCGTAATAAGTCTGACGAAAATTTGATTCCAAACTAATAAAATCAACTTTTAATTTTAAGCTTTCATAGAGCTTTCCAGACTTTTGAGATGTTTTTTTTTGGGAAAGCTTCAAATTTCGTTAAAGTATCGTTATTTCGATAGAAAATGCATTTCAATACGTACACAATTGTTTTCGTAAGTAAAAGCTTTCATTGAGCTTTAATGGTTTGGAGGAGCTTTTGCGAAAATTTCAAATTTCATTTAAATTTAAGAAATCGAACTATATAAAATCAACTTTTAATTTTAAGCTTTCAAAGAGCTTTCTAGTCTTTTGAGATATTTTTTTGGGAAAGCTTCAAATTTCGTTAAATGATCGTTATCTATATAGAAAGTACATTTCAAAACGTGCAGAATTATTTTCGTAACTTAAAGCTTTCTGCTGAGCTTTAATGGTTTGGGGGAGCTTTTACGAAATAAATTTCATATAAATTTATTAAATCGGATAAAAATTTCCTTCCAAATTATATAAAATCGACTTTAAGTTTTAAGCTTTCAACTGCGACACGTCAAATAAAAATTTACTCTAAAATTAAAGTAAATTAAATCACCTCTTCTATATCCGGTTCTCCGAGCGGATCTCCTGCCAATAAAACAACTGGTTGTTGGGCGAATAAAACTGTAACCTTACTCTCTGGTTGATCGAACTTATCGAACAATGGAATTGGTGGCTCCTCGTCCACTCGAACCGTATCCGTACCGTAACATCCGTCATTCAAAGTGTACTGAATGAAAGGATATTGAGATTGAGGTGGTTGGACATTGTAATATAAATTTCCTTCGGAATCTTTTGACTGATAGACACTGGCAATGATTGCATATTCCTTGTCATCGATCGTTGAATATTCGGTTTCATCCAAATAACATAAAATCGTTTGATTGTCAATGTTGTGACATCGAACCAGTAACAGTGCCCCATTTAAATAGTGGATGATGGCGTACGATGGGCGATCCTCTTGTTCGACCGCATCGATACGTCGAAATATTAAAGCGATCGATTTGGGATCGATTTCTGTTCGTTTCGTTGATTTTTTCTTAGCATTCGATATCGGTTCGTTCACCTTATGCATTTCGTATTCATGAGCCCGAAGCATGGTACGTTTCATGAATGTCTGATCACACCGGGAACAGGCCCATTCGAATATAATCTCATTGGCGTGCATTTTCTGTTTGTGGCACTGTAAGTTGGACATTTGATTGAATCGTTTCGTGCAGAAGTGACAGTGATAGGGTCGGGAATTGTTATGGGTGTACACGTGATTACGTAAATTTCCTTTTTGATGGAATCCCTTCTGGCAAATGGCACAAATGAATGGTTTCACTTCGGAATGGGTTTTACGATGGGATATCAATGTCGATATGCGATTAAATTCTTTCGAACAAATTTCGCAGATGTGCGGCCGTTTGTTGGAATGGATAGCCAAATGTTGGGTTAAAGTGGACGGTTGTCGAAATCCTTGGCCACAATCAATACATTTAAATTTTCGATCGGCTTTGGAATGATTCCGTTGGTGTCGGATGAAACTGGATTTTCTTCTAAATATTTTTCGACAAACAGGACATTGATATTCGATGGGGGATGGTTTCTCATCAATAGATAATTGATTTGTTGGCGAAGGAGTTCCTTTTAAATAAATTAATAAATTAAATTAAATTATTTATTTTTTTTTTAATTTAATTTAATTCAAAACAGAGACCTGATACTGATATTCCTTTTTCGTTAGTAAATATCAGAATATCGCCGTTCAAAATAAAATTTGATTGGCTGGGAAATCCTTGCTCCTTCGATTGACAAGCAAATAAATCTTCTAAATTGATTTGGAAATTTATATCAGTCAAATTATCCATATGTTTTTTTTTTTTGATTTTCATTCAATTATTTTTCCAAAAAAAAAAAACCAAAATCACCAAATTATAATAAAATTTCCAAAAAATAAAATTTTTATTAAAAAAAAAAAATGTAAAAAGAAATTATTTGAAATAAAAATTACGTTTCCAAAAATTAGCAAAAGTTTTCGTAGGCTAATGGAAATCAACTAAAAAATTCGTATAAAATCGAAGAGTGCTGCAGGAATAAATCCTAGACAGCATATTGACTAAAAGGCATTAACCCCGAATTTCTGAAAACAATTGAATGGCATGCCCCCGGCAATATTATAATAGGATATTTTGTTTAATTATTTAAATTAGGGAATACGTGGGGTGATTCAAAAATTTACCAAGGAAATTTGTAACATTCTAGAAAAACTGAAAAATGTTAGGAAAATCATGGAATTTCAATAAAAAAAAGAGAATTCAAAGTATCAGATAGTTTCAGGAATTTTTGAATTTTTAGATATTTTTCTCATATTTTCAACGAAATTTCTGATTTTTGTAAATTTAAACGAATTTATTTCCACAAAAAGTCTTATCGATTTTTTTTTATCGAAATTTACGATTTTGGTCTCCGAGAATTTATTTAATTTAAGAATTTCGGCAATTCCTCTTGCTTCAAAATAGGTTTGGTTTTTAATAGCCTACCATGGTTATTCCTGACTACTAACATATCCACAAAACGACCTTGGGACAAGCCGTTTAATTATTGGTATTCCGCCAGACCTTAATGAAAATTTAAGTACTGACATTCCCAACGGAAAACGTGTAGATAAAATTTTGGACGAAGGAAAAAGAGGGCATGGGTAGGGGATTACTGCCATGCAAACAAAAACCCCAGAATCCCCTTCTACTAATTTTTATTTTTATTCTCTAAGCTTTTCGATAAAAAACTTTCGTCTATTTTTAAATTATCGACCGGAAAAAAAGAAGTAGAAAATTCTGAAAATTTAGGGAAAATCGACTTTAAATTATAAGCTTTCAAAGAGCTTTCAATGAGATCCGTTTGACGCCGTTTTTGGGAAAATTTGAAATGTCGTTAATGGATCGTTATCTAGAGAGAAAATATATTTCAAAACGTACACAATTAATTTCGTAACTTAGAGCTTTCCTTGAGCTTTAATGGTTTGGGGGAGCTTTTGCGAATGTTTCAAATTTCATTTAAATTTAATCAATCGGATGAAAACTTGATTCTAAATTATTTAATATCAAGTTTAAATTTGAAGCTTTCGAAGAACTTTCTAGACGTTTGACGATTTTTTGTGGGAAAATGTGAAATGTCGTTAAAAGATCGTTATTTAGATCAAAAATACATTTCAAAACGTGCACAATTATTTTCGTAACTTAAAGCTTTCCTTGAGCTTTATTGGTTTTAGGGGAGCTTTTGTGAGAATTTCAAATTTCATTTAAATTTAATAAATCGAATAAAAAATTGATTCTAAACTATATAAAATCAACTTTTAATTCTAAGCTTTCAAAGAGCTTTTTAAACGTTTGACGCTTTTTTTTGGGAGAACTGGAAATGTCGCTGAAGGATCGTTATCTAAGATAGAAAATACATTTTAAAACGTACACAATTAATTTCGTAACCAAAAGCTTTTCTTGAGCTTTTATGGTTTGGGGGAGCTTTTTCCAAAATTTAAAATTTCATTAAAATTTATTAAATCGGATAAACATTTGATTCAAAATTGTATAATATCAACAAATTTTAAGCGTTCAAAGAGCTTTCTAGACGTTTGAAGGGTTTTTTTTGAGGAAAGAAAATCGATCCGGAGAAAATAAGTAAAATATCGTCGAAAGTCAGAACGAATTAATTAATTATTTGGGAAAATGTAGGGGATAAGTCTGAAAGCTGACAGTAGTTGGAAGGAAAAATGGGGAAAGTCGAGAAATGAATCCGTCTAAGATCCGTTTTAAATTTAATATTGGAATCGGGGCACTACCCTGAGGTATCTGTCTCTTCTTTGCTCGATTGTTGGGACCTATTTCCTTGAAGAGACTCAACGGGCAAATTATTTCATAAGTAGAACTCCAAGGAACCAGGAATTGGTCACAGAGAGAGAATCATTTAGGTTTGACAGCCCGATTTTCTAATCCAAAATTGGAAATCAATTGGCCATTCAATTTCGTTATTTTACCCGACAAATTATAAAATAATTGACAGTCAATTTACGAAATTCTGGGTATCTGGAGAATATCAGAATAAATAGTTTCTTAATTTGAACTAAGGAGATTTTCTAGAAATTAGCAATTCATTCACGACCCAATTCAGGACATACAAATTCAGGACCCAATCAATGCAGTTGTAAAAATTGTAATTTTGTATTTTTATTAAATTTTCCAATCTTTTTTAAAATTATGCGATTTATTTTAGCTTTTTGGATTTTGAAAAAAAGAAAAAATCAGAAATTTTGCGATTTATAAAATCTTAAAAAATTTTTCCGATTTTTCCCAAATTTTTTGAACTTTGAACTTTTGATTTTTATCGAAATTTTCGGATATTTTATCTGATTTTTCGTTTTTAGTCAATTTCTATTTTGCCCGATTTTTCTGTTTCTAAATTTGGATAAAATTTCCATGAAACGTATCTGATTTTCGCAAAAATGTCGACTTGCGATTTATTCTTCTAATCCCTAATTCCTTCATTTCCATCACAAACTCATGGAAATTGGAGATTTTTCATCCGAAATTGCCCATCCGTGGAAACAGAAAATCTCCTAGTGAAAAGTGCTACTTCGAAATTGATTAATTTTCTCTGGTTGGAAATCTACTCGGTTAAGAATTCTTGGTAAAAATCCTAGGTGATTTTTCCAGGTGATATATTCCCGGTCAAATCACCATCCTACCTCCTACTATTCTTAGGGCTAAGACTTACTAAATGTGTTGGAGGAAATAATATATTTGGTGTGACGGGATTAGGACTGTCTGCCTCTAATCTAATCTAGATTGTTTTAAATTAATCTATTATTTATCTGATATTTCTGGCTAATTACAAATTTATTATTAAAATGAGTATTTTATGAGCTGAAATATAAGGTCGGATACCCATTACATTTGGCAGGAAATAGACTGTAAGAATCAACCCATCCTTTGGGTAGAAATGGGTAAGAAATGGATAAATAATATATAACATTTCTACCCATTTCTGCCCAACCTAAATCGTTGGGTAAAAATGGGTAAAAATATTAAGAAATTAAAAATGTCAAATTTCTGTTGTTTTATAATCATCAGTTTAATTAAATTGAATGAATATTATAATTTTTTATTTAATTAATGAGTATAATTACCATTTTTGTTCACCAGAACTAAGCTCCAGAACCTCTGGCAAACTATCATTTTTAGATTGTTAAGCACGGCCTTCCTAGTAATCCGTTCGTATGTTGGTTGACTGCAACTAGAAATTAAATTTGGAATTAAATATATTTGATAATTATAAATTGGATTGGGTTGGGTGTGTCTACTGCTTATCTGACTTAAACCCAGCTTAAGTTTAGGAGAATATTAAAAATAAATCTATGTTATTGAAGAGGTCGAACTCTACGCTAAGCTCAAAAATTTACTTCAATTCATTTCGAATGCAATACATTTGCAGATAATGATGTTGAATTGAAGAGAATCTCTCGATGGCTAGACGTGTCTGATATATCGAGACACTTCGCTTGATCTATACCTTTTTTTCCGTTTCCTAATGTTAAAAAGTTCATATTTTCTCTTCCTATAATCCGTTGATTATTTTGACAAGCTAGGGTGTCGAAACGGATACTTGCCGTGGAATTATCTAAGACCCGTAATATTTTTATCTGCAAATCAGTCAATTTGTTGAAATGCAATTAAATGTATAGCCTTGCGTGCACGCATTAAACAGGTTTTAACGTGCTCAATCATGTCCAAAATTTACGGAATTATATGACAGAAAATACACAGAAATTTGGTTTAAAATTATATTAACCCTCTAGAAGTCTAGAATTTAGTAAAAAGGACTTACGTTAATATATTTTGATTTCTATACACAATTTTGATTTACTGCACCACTTATTGACCACAGATTCTGAACTGATTAAAATGTTCCAGCTTCTTTTCTGCCGGCACGTGGTTTTTTAATCATAATAGAGAGGAATTGAGAGATAGAAATAGGCACGGCGCGTGCGCGTTTCTATTGTTTCTTTTTTTCTTCAAAATAGACACTTGTTGAATGTGTTTGCGCACATGTTGTGCTGTTAAGCATATAATAACTGTAAAATGGTTTAATAAATTTTACCTCCTTAATTTTGTAATTTTATTTTGACTTTTGAAGGTCCCGAAATAGTAGGGAATATATTATTTAGAAATAATATTCTAACATTTATTTCTAATATAAAACTTTTCAAACTACCTACTTACAACTTATAAAAATTTGGTAGTTAAATTTTCATGTCATATAGCGGCTTTTAATGGACAGGAAAATCTATATAAAAAAAATGTCCTTAAACTAATTCGGTCATTGGCCTCTTACCATTTTTTACGAAAAAAATGCAACAAACGTGTAGCGAAGTTTTTTCTTTTATCCAGACTACGCTTGGCGGTACGGTGAAATTTCATATGTGTACGTGAAATTACGAATGTGTAGCTAATCAGACGGTGATTCTTGCCGCCATACAGTCTGGTTTATGATCTGTACGCAGTGGCGTAACCGAGCTCTGGAAATTAGGACCTAATAATTATTGATATATAGTATTTTACTCATTCAAATGTTGCCTTCCAAATAATTTTAAAACTATCTGCGTCCTTACAAATTATTTTATTAAAAATTTTTCTTAAAATGTAAAAAATCAAATATTTAAAGATTTAATGACAAATAAAAATCCTCAGAAAATCGAAATGGTTTCCGATTTTTTTTTTTTTTTGAAACTTGGGCAATTTCAATGAAATTGGAATTTTAATCAAACTCAGATAATTGAAGGAAATTAAAATTAGGAAAATTAGAAATTTCATATTTTTTAGGAGATTTTCACATAATTCTTGAGTCTTCCTGAACATTAAGTAGAGTTTTTATAAAAAACTTTCAAAATTAATGAAAATTGGCTATTTTCTACTGGAATCGAATCGGAATTCTGTGTATAATAAATGTAAATGTAAGGTTCTTGCTTCTTCGGCCTGCGATTAGATATCTGATAACTTGTCTAGAAGGAAAATCTTACAGAGTTCACATTTATTGAAAGAGTATGACTTACTGAGTAATTCCAAGCAATAGATCCCAGAAATAGAGGGAAACTTCGAAATTCCATGGCAAATACCCAACAATTTTCAACAAGTAGTAATTAATTCAATGAAAGTTCGAAATCGTTGAAAAATGAAAAGTCGAAAATTTCTTAAAGTCAGGCAATTGAAGGATTAGAAAACCTCATGAAAATTGCAAAATATCAGGCAGATAAGAAAAATATAAAACAAATCGAATTTGGTCGAATTTGGAAAATATATGAAAATAAAAAATTTCGAAAATATTAGCAGCAACTTCCGATTTTCAATATTCTGAAATCTGCTAATTTTTATAAAAATTCGATGAATTTAAAATTGGCCACTTTTTTCAAAATTCAACATATTTTTTATTTATAAAACGTATTCCATATTTTTGGCATGGAATTTCGGCAAAATGGTTGTTCATATTTCAAGAATTGTGACATTTTTTATTTCTTGAACATCTTAAAAAATGGTGATGGGGGGACCAGTTGAGTAAGACCGATCAAAAAATGGTTGTAATGATTACTTTTCTTCTGGAAGTCTGAATAAAAATGATGTGATGGACTTAGTTCCAGAAAGTAAACCTTTATAGTTAACTTTAAGTTTTTATTGAGCTTTTAAGCTTTCGCAGAGCTTTTATAGGAAACTTTCAGATTAGATTAACATTTAATTATTTGAATAAAAATTAGCGTTCAAAACATATAAAATTTATTTAAAACTTAAATATTTCGCTGAGCTCGTAAGATTATGTTGAGCTTTTGTCGGAACATTTTGAGTTTCGCTGCAGTTAAATAATTTGAATGGAAAATATGTGTCAATATGAATAAAATTACGTCCCAAACCCAAAAAATTTTTTGAGCTTTTCAGCTTTTGTTAAGCGTTTGTAGGAAAATTTCAGATTTGATTACATTTTAATTATTTGAATTAAAATTAGATTTGAAGATATATAACATTTTATTCAGAACTGAAAGCGTTCGCTGAGCTCTTAAATTTATGCGGAACTTTTGTCGTACCATTTTGAAAGTAATTTTAAATTATAGTCCAAAGTTCAAGCTTTCTTTCAAGCATTTAAAATTGAGTACATATTTATAAATTTATTCAGAGGTTCTGTACAAATGGTCCGAATTCTATATAAATCAATCAAGTAAATTGGATTGAAAATGAATAAAATTAGTAGTCTTTGAACATACAGCTTTCATAGACTTAGTGAGAGGGCGAGAGAGATAATTGACATCATAAAGATATCAACTTTTCAAAGAGATTCACTTTTTGCACGTTGGGCGCCGGATTCTCTAAGGGCGCGTACAAGTTGAAGCTTCCATAAACGATAACAGCGACGATAAAAGCAACGATTAAAATACATGTAAAAGCGATGCTCTCCTCACTGATCCAGAATGAACACCTGCATACAAACGCGTGTTTTCATTTTCTTTGCTATTATCGTTTATCACTTATCGTTTATCGTTTATCGCAGTTCTAACTTGTACGCGCAAGTCGCAAAGCTAAGGGGTCATCCATGAAATACGCGACGCTCTTAGGAAGAGGAGGGTCACAATTGTATATAACTAAAAATCTAAATGCG
>JANTOP010046102.1:0-10137 GCA_027564815.1 Symmerus nobilis | reverse complement strand
ACCGGCATATGAGCTGTCGCAGCATCTCCCAGGAGCTGAAAATGAACCATAAAACAGTTTTGAACCATTTAAATAAGCTAACTTTACAAAAAAGCTCGATGTTTGGGTACCCCACGAATTGACACAAAAAAACTTATGGGACCGTGTTTCCATCTACGAATCCTTGGCCAGACGAAACGAAATCGAGCAATTTTTGAAACGAATGATGACTGGCGACGAGAAATGGATCACATACGACAATGTTAAGCGAAAACGATCATGGTCGAAGTCCGACGAAGCCGTCCAAACGGTAGCCAAACCAGGATTGACGACCAAGAAGGTTTTATTGTGTATTTGTTGGGATTGGAAGGGAATAATCCACGGTGAGATGCTGCCCTATGGCCAAACGGTCAATTCAGATCTCTACTGTCAGCAATTCGACCGATTGAAGGCAGCAATCGACCAGAAACGGTAAGAACTGGCAAATAGGAAGGGTATTGTATTCCACCAAGATGACGCACATCCATGATGACCCGCCAGAAGCTCCGAGAGATTGGTTAGGAGGTTCTTATGTACCCACCTTTTAGTCCGGATCTAGCACCAAACGACTATCATCTTTTTTTGTCCATGGTCAACGCTCTTGGTGGTGTAAAACTGGCCTCAAGGGAAGCTTGTGAAAACTCGGTATCTCAATTTTATGCCAATAGAGGCAAGGCGTTTTGGGAAAGCGGCGTAATGAAATTGCCATCTAAATGGCAACGAGTTAACGGCGCATATTTGAGCTAGAACGAATGATTGCAACCATGATAAATTAAGCCACGAAATAAACGTAAAAATAATGGATTTCTTTTTCCCCAGTCTAATATTATGGAAGCCTGTTGTCTTATGATCATTCTGATATATCATTTGTATCGTACGGTCTATCTTTTAAAAAGTTATTAATTTTAGAAATAAAAATGAATGGCGGCAAGTTGTGCACAAATTCGCAACCTCATTTTCCACGAGTTCAAACAGAGTCATACAGCGACGGAGGAGTCTCGAAACATTTGCGCTAGTATTGGCAAACGTTCAGCTCCCGAGTCGACATGTCTTCGATGGTTCGCCAAATTCAGACATCAACAAGCGAGTCTTACGGCTGTCAATTGAAGCGAATCCAACCAAAACAAATCGCGAACTGGTCTCTGAACTTCAATCTTCAAAATCCACCGTCCATGTTCATCTGCTTAAACTTAACAAGGAAAATAAACGCGGTCAAGAGGTTCCACATGAACTCAGAGAAATGCAAAAAATCGGCGAATCAACGACTGTTCTTTGCTCTTACACAAATTAAGCCGTGGCCGATTGAACCGCATTTGACGTGTGATGAAAAATTGGTCGTCTACGATAACAGAAAAGCCAGAAACCAATGGTTAAGTCCTGGCCAATCCGGAGAACTGACCCCACAAAGTGATCTCCATCAAAAAAAGGTCATGTTGTGTATCTGGTGGATGGCAAGCGGACCTGTTCACTGGGAGCTCCTTCCCCCGCTTGATGTTAGTAAGCCACCCCTGTGTAGCCCAGATGTTGCTCCATCGGATTATCATCTGTACCGCTCGTTGGAACATTTTTGGCGCGGACGCCGCTTGACTCAAGACAAGTGCAGAAGATCCTTCAAACTTTTTTCCATCAGAAACCGCGACAATTCTACAGAAGAGCTATTTTGCTATTACGCCCACGTTGGAAAAGGATAATCGAAAATAATGGAGAATATATTAATGACAATGATCCATTGTAATTGCTTAAAACTGGTTTTAAATAAAATTTTAAAAAACGCTCAAAATTTTTGAGACGATCTAATAACATGTTTCCCCTAGTTGGATTCGGCGGGGGGAGGGGGAGGGTGGCAAGTTGGTCAAGTAAATTTGATCGTTTATTTGAGCTGTAACCCAACTGTCAGTTGTATTGGTACATTTAATTATTTCCATCACTTTATTGATGGGAGACGTACAAATTTGACGCGCTAAACATTGGTTGGTAGTCGATTTGACAATTGGCCTGTCATTTGTCGATCAAAAATTTGGTAACCCAATTCTCCCGATTTCTCAATTTTCCTATTTCTTTCAACAAAAAAAGGGTAGAAGAAGAGAGTTGTTCCGAAATGTGACATGGCGGCGTTTGCAAAGAACAAAGTTTAGGTATTAAAAATTTTCTAATTTTCCCAATTAAAAATTGTCTAATTTTGTGCTATTTTCAATAAAGTTATTATTGATCCACGTAAAAACCGTAATCGACCATCCCCAATTTCCATTAGATTGTCAATCCACATTGAAATCTAGACCCAAGAGCCAAACATGATATATTTATGATAAAATTTAATTTTTTTTCACACGATTTTTTGGTCGAACAAAACGTATTAAGTTTTTCGATATACAAAAGAAGTCGTTTTTAAAATAAGAAAAGAGCAGGAAAAAAAGCAAAGAAAACCGAATGTTTTGCATTGATGGTAATGCATGCAAGAAAATCGCAGCGTATTAACGATGGGTAAGTTGGAAAGGAAATTTTTTATTTAAGAAACCGAATTATTAATTTTTCCGAGAAAAAGGTTGTGCCCGCGGATTGAACAGATTGGGAAGATGGAAAAATTTGTCCATTTGTCACCAATTGTAGGCCTTGGGTTTGTTCTTTTACTACTTTTTTCTTTCGTTCAGCCTCTGCCAACCGTCTCCATTTTTCTTTTCACTACGAAATTTTTCCAACTTTTTTTTTCCCCCGATTAATTTTGTAACTTTTTGAAATTAAACATTTTCCTTTTCTATTTTTTTCCCGATTTCAGGTACTTTGAAAAGCATCAGGCCCATCCTTATCAGGTAATTAATAACAAAATAATAAAAATCCCATTTTAATCATTTTTATATAAATATTTAGGTTGTACAAACAATTTCTTCTTTTTTTTTATCGCTGGTCACTTTTCATTATCGATCGGTCGGTCTGACTGATTTTTAAAATTGGTCTATACTAATTCATAGACAGCTTTCCTAAAAAAAATAATTAAAATCGGTTGTTTGCCATTAATCTCGCAGACATTCCTTTTTTTTTTTTAGAGAAGCACCGCTGTAGATTTGGAAAATTATAACTTTTCTACCGTCTTTAGTGTAGTCATTCACTTTTTGACTAACCGAGAAAACAGCTTAATCTCAACTAAAATCTCATATGGACAGCTGGGTGTGCGTCTGGATTTTGTAACCTTAATTAACGAAGAGCTATCTATCTATTTGCAGGGAACTAAGATTGTACATTAGATCAGGAACAGGTCGTGGTCTGTCTTAAGATCGACCACTCTTTCCTAACGTTGAATATCGTTATAAAGCGAAAACTGTGCTCTGATGATCAAATATCACGTATCGACTGTATACGTGTCAGTTGCATGATTAGTCTTCAGATTGAAACACTGCCAATGCCCAGAAAAAGATAATAGACCGGGCGACAAATATATTGGTTGTTTTTGTGTGTAACCAACTCGATGAATAATTGGTACCAAGTTCTATCCTAAGGTAGATTAGATTAGATGTATTAGCGGTTGCGGCAATACTATCGTATAACCAATGCGGTCTCGTATTGTGCTAATTGTAGCAACCCGCTGTACGTTAATTGCGAATAGTCAGCTTTCTGCTGGCTATACGGCGTAGAATTTGTCGTAGTGACAGTTTAGTGATATCAGTCGGCTCAGTATGGTATTGTATTCGTCTTGATTGCAATCGTCGATCGCAATCGCAAAGGGGATGTTCACTAATTTCCTCCTCAGATTCTACACACGCTGTCCTGTGCTAGTTCCATCCTGGGAGGGGAAATACAGGTGCATTGTACAGTTATTATCCACTGGCCAATCCACTGGAATAAGAAGGTTTAACGAAGGTATTCCGGGCTGTACAGAAATAAAAGCCGCAATCAGACAATTAAAAACGGAAAAGCTCCGGGTGGGGATTTCAAGCAGGCATTCGACAGCTTAAATCGAGATATGATGTGGAAAATACTCAGCAGCAATGGAATACCTGAAAAGCTCTTGAATATTATTCGTGGGCTCTATAAGGAAGCCAAATGCAGGACAATTCATCGCGGAGAGCTTGGACAGTGGTTCCCTGTCCGTTCTGGCGTGAAACAAGTATGTGTTCTATCACCTCGGTTATTTCTACTTGTACTTGACTGGGTTATGAAAAAAGTTTGTACTACAGCCAGTGGTTTACAATGAACAATCCAAACCCGTCTTGAAAACCTCTGTTTTGCCGATGATATTTGCCTTTTATCACATTCAAGAGAAGATATTGAGAAGAAATTACGTTCTCTTGTAAAGTATGCTTTACAAGTTAGACTAAATAAACATTGGAAAGACAAAACTTCTTTGAATTGGCTCAATAACGCCATGTCTTCTCTCTATAAATGGCGTACAAATAGATGATGTAGAGAGTTTCCAATATCTCGGCAGCCACATTACAAGAGACGGTGGAGTCGATGCAGATGTGCTAAATTGAATTAAAAAGGCTCGGCAAGCTTTTGGTATGCTGAACAACGTCTGGCGATCTTCACATATACCAAGAAATATAAAAATTAAAATATTTAAGACAATCTGCCACTCTGTCTTGCTATATGGCTGCGAAACTTGGAAAACGACAAATGCCATCCTGTCTAGCCTTCAAGTATGAAAAGCTAGATGTCCAAGTTAAGAAACGGAAGTGGAATTGGATTGAACACACTCTGCGACGACCGATGACAAACATAACCCGAACAGCGTTCGATTGGAACCCGCAGGGCTGTCGTAGAAGGGGACGACCCAAAACCACATGGCGCCGAACTATCATCGAAGAAGCCATCGAAGTAGAAGGAGAGTTGTGGAGCGAGGTGAAGGCTTTGGCCTTCAAAACCGATTAAGATGGCAGTACCTTGTTGATGCCTTATCTTCCCGCGCGGGATAACAAGACAAGATGATGATGATGTACAGTTAATTGCTTGTTAATTCCTTAATTTCGATATTCTCTCGGTTTCTTAATCGAATGCGTGAGAATGAATGTCTTCACAGTTGGACCATTCTGATATCGCTCTCTTTATAGTACGTTTGGACATTCAACAGAATGGTCCGGCCCATAGATTGATTGATTCCGCTCCTCTATTTTCCAGGGGATCTACCTTTTCGGCTGCCTTCAATTCCTATTTTTAAGAATTAGGTCATCTAGAACTTTGAGGCAGCTATCTACCAGTTTCGAGTCGATCTGGTAGGTCTCCAGTACTTTCAGAGCTGCCTAGATATCAGAGATAATTAAGATAGTTTCTATTTCTTGGAAGATAGTGGCATATTGTCCGAGACTGATTAGGAACTGAGTTCTTGGCTTTTTACCCGTATATTCCGGCACTAATTCCAGCTTTTATTTTAGAGCCGTCCATGTACTAGATTATGTCTCCCGTTTCGAGATTGGACAAGTTGTGGGACCGTATTTTGAAGCGTTTTTCAAAGTGGTATGCCGGTAGAGTTATGATGTCACTTGCCATCCTAAATACTGGGTGTTTCACGACTATGTCAAAGATCATGGAGTGCGCCTAGCGGTAGCTGGGAGGAGGAGGCCTATTCCTAGACAATATTCTGTATGTCGTTGCTCTAGCCGACGCCTACGGAGATAGATTGAGCAGCATTTCTATTGCTGCCGATGGTGTAGAGCTCAGTGGTCGATCTTTACATCTTTTCAAGTTTTGTTTATTGTCACCTTGTAGGTGGTTCTATGCCACCAAACCATTGATGCATAGGGGTGATCATAAGTCTAATTATCATCGTGTAAATTCAGAATAGTATTTTTGGATTTGGGGATTTCATATGGACAGCTGGCCTATTCCAGTTCAATTTGGAATTGGTGATAACTCCAAAATATTTAGCTTCTGTAGAGAATTTGAATTGCTCACCGTATAGGGTTGACATTTGTAGATTTTCTACTATTCTTTTATTGGTGAAGGTGACAATACAGCTTTAATTGGGGATTTGGGACCAGGTCCCAAAGTATGTTCACCAATTTGCTTCTTATGATTATAACTAGGGCATATGCATGACCGATAACTACAAATCCATTTCTGGTAGGATTTCCTGTAGCTCGTCGACTATTAGGGTCTACATTAGTGGCGATAATACACCTCCTTGTAGGCAAACTCTTGTCGTTGTTGTCAATATTACGTTCTGACCTATAGTGGTCCTCTATTCTTCTTTATGGTCAAGTGGATGTTTAGTTTTATTCACAAGACTATGTAGGATAATTTCAGTCAATCTTCTTACCTGATAGCCATGTTGATTTATGTGTAAGGATTTAGTCATAAGACGTGGAGAAGGAGAATCTAACTCTGGCTAACAATTGGAAACTCTTCTCTCTCAAAGGGTATTGGTGAAGTGAATTTGAGGTGTGAATTTTCTAACTTCAAGGTCCCGCGTTCCTTTAACCAAATTAAATTTCTTCATTTTTAAAGAGTTCGAAATACAACAATTCAAAAAGAGATTATGACCGTGAGGCTAACATACGATCGACAAATTATATGCGAGACCGGGACAATCAATCGCCCGGAAATGGTCAGCCGGGTGGCATTGGTAGCTCATCCGGCCCGATGTCATTAAATAACGGGACCAGTGCGTTATATCATCGATCAGTTAACTCACCAAACGATATGGATTCACCGCGTGATGGTCGCGGTGGTGGTGGCGGTGGTGGTGGTGGTGATCGTGATCGTGACCGTGATTGTGGCCGATACATAAATGTATCCACATCGTCATACATGCAACGGATGAAGGACCGTGATCGTGATTATAAGCGTGACAAATATTCGGATAAACGTGATCGGCGGGATCGTGGCGATGGCAGTGATCATCGGACGAACCACGATCGAATTGAGTCGTCCAGTCGACGGGCTATGAAGTCTCATTCGTCTGGTGATAAGCGATCGGGATCGGATGATCGGGATCGCGATAGGGATCGGGATAATAGAGATCGGGATCGGGATAGGGAACGGGATAGGGAAAGAGATCGTACCGGCGATCGTGGTGCTGGTGCCGGTGGTAGTGATTTGTGTGGGGATCGTTCATCTGGTGTACGGATTGGGGAATGGAGTGAGCATGTTAGTTCATCGGGTAAAAAGTATTACTACAATTCAAAAACGGAAATATCACAATGGGAAAAACCGAAGGAGTGGCTGGAACGTGAAAGGTAGGATTTTTTTATGAACAATTTCAAATGATTTGTCGGAGTTTCAATTGAACATAAACTATCTAGATTTTCATCAAAAGACCAACATCGGGATTATAGGGATAAAGAACAGCGGGATCATCGGGAGCGTGATGATCGTATGATGAGATGTTCGTATGGTAAACATTCCAGGGAAGACACAAGGTATCGTTGGAATGAGCAGGATCGACCGGCACAACGGAGGCGAAAAGATGGTAAGCTCCATTGAATTAATTGAATTTAAAAATGAAAATAATGAAATAAATCCGATAGGTGAGAGTCAAGATATGGATATTAGTCCTGGTGATTCAACACCAACATCTGAAGCCAGCTACTCCCATTCTGTTACATCAACAGTTCAACATCCACAACAACAAATGCATCAGTCAGCACAACAACAACAATCGGATGGCAATGGTCCAACAATTATGTTAGCGAATGTATTGCCCCGCCTTCCGTCGCATCCATCAACGCCAACCAACTCTCAACTGCATTTCACGACACCGCACGTTGGTGTGTCTAGTACATCAGCAATGCCATCTGCATATCATACTAGTGGCGGAACATCTGTTTACGATACACATTCACCGCTTGTTGTATCGTCCGCCACCGCTGGCATGAAAAATTATAAATTGGATGGCAATCAATCCTCGCCACCGCTAACGATTAACCTTTTAAATCAAACGGGCCAATCGATCCAAATGCATACTGGCAATTCGACAAATGATTTAAATTCGAATGCACCCGGCCCGCCGATACATACGCCTGTTACAATGGCTAATTTACCGAAAATTCTATCACAAATAACCGGTAACAAGCAAATGGATTCGGGCGATCTAAATCCACAGAAAGCATTGCAAACCATTAATAATGCATTGTTGTCGGCCAGGCAACAACAACATCAGCAGCAGCAACAACAACAACAGCAACAACAACATCAACAACAGACTGGTGGCGGCGGGACTGTTAATGATGTTCAATTAGGAAATAATTCAAATAGTTTAAGGTAATTTAGAACGGCGGTACTAATTAGGCAGAACATAATTGAAATATTAATGTTTCTCTTTGTCCGTGTCATTACAGAGATATTTTAAATTCCCCTTTGTATTTACAATCTCATATGCAATCTATGCCAATTAATCATTCATCTAAAGATTATGCTAGCAGTCCGCACATAACAACAGTGACCAGCGGTATGCTGGCAACAACACAAACGACCGGTTATGCCGGCTTGTCATCACAATTTTCAGCGGTTGGTATGAAGTCTGATGGCTCCCAAAGTCATATGGGTGGACAAATGTTATGTGGTGATGGACCACCGACACCAACACAGGAAATGGAATTGGTATGTGGTGGCGGTGGTATGGAACATCGGAAATGTAAGTTGGTAATAAGCAAACAGATGGAATTGCTTATGTCTTTTATGTATTAAATGATAGCCAGTCGATAAGAGGTCATAGAAATTGACCTTTAATCAAAAATGCCAGTAAAATTTAAATATGAAATATATAAATTATCGCATTTACAAAATATTTTATGTTTATTTGGCATCAGAACTTGATAAATGGTTTCTCGTCCTTTTCCAATTGATGTGTCCCTATCAGTATTATAATCATGTATGCATGCCCACATTTTATATCTCGGGGACGATCAATTTGACTATAGTAATTTCTGGACCACCCCATGCTTATTAAGCCGACTACGTGTCTTATCAATGACGCTGTGGTGTGATTTCGATGGGAACAGGAAATTTATTCAGATGGTGTGTATAAAATATTGGTCTCTTCAAACAACTAATATTTTAAAGTAAATTCTGAAAACATTCAAGCAAAAGGAATGATTTATTAATTTTATTTAAAGCAATTTGCATAAGGTCTATCGATCTTTATTTCATATAGCCAATAAATTAGATTTCCGTCCATGTAGGTTCAATTTTGTTGAATCAGAACAAATGTTTTCCTGTTCGGGGAATTGGTATATTTTCTATCCGATCCCAGATAGTAAAATTGATTAAATTAAAAAATCTTAAAGTTGGAGCCATTATCAAAATTGACCATTAAAATATTTTCGCACCCTTCTATATAGTGGATGGAACATCATCGTCATCGCTAAGTAGTCTTCAAGGTGTTGTTACATCAACACAAACATTACGATGTCAGGGACCTAGTTTAACGCCAAGTTTGGCCAATTATTTTCGGGTCGATTTAATAGCGCATGTAACGAATTGGCCTGCCGAACAAATTGAGAAACAGGTAATATATTTGGGTATAGATGGGAACCCGATTTACATTAATTAAAATTGTTTGGTTTCAGGCACAAAAACATTCAGACGAAGCCCATATTGTTGGCGACTTACAATGTACTAAAGTATCATCGGAATTAAAGTGTGCTAGAAGTTTAGTTAGAATCACAGAAATAACAGCAACGCTGCAAGAACAAAAGTATTACCGATTTTGCTTCGAAAATATCCTGTTTAATTTATTTATTATAATTTCCAGGATCATGTATTTGCGGCAACAGATTCGTCGATTAGAAGAACTTAAATCCCAAAATTCATTTATGTCGGAAGATCTATAGCCCAAAATTTAATTAAAAAAAAAAAATAAAAATATTTAAATAATAAATTATCTATAAATAAATAAATAAATAAAATATATATAAAAAAATACTATTACAGAAAGAAAATGAAAAAAAAACAAACAATTATTCCGATCGTATAAACAATGATTTTTCACCACACAAACATTTACAGTTTTCTCGTTTTAAATTATAAATTATTTGTTACGTCAAATTAACCATCTGGATTATGAAAAATATAATAGCTAATAGCTATCAGATTAATTTACAAAATTAAGGTAAATGAATAAAAAGTACTGACATATAATTTCTTTTTAAATATTTTATTATAAATCAAATATTTATATTAAAAAACAAA
>JANTOP010046091.1:0-10138 GCA_027564815.1 Symmerus nobilis | reverse complement strand
GATAGTGATTGTACATATGTCCAATCATAGGTTTTCAGTACGACCAAAAAACTAAGAAGTTAATTTTTTCTTGTTTGCTTGTTTTCATTGATTCGTTGCTCGACATACCCTACTTTGCACTGAATTTTGAAGCACTTTCGCGTATCGTAAAATTATGGAGAATATGTCGTTCTGTGAAGAAATGAGCGTAGAATAATAATATGAAAAAAAAAAAATTACTTGGGAGTCGGTAGACCGCACTCACCCCTTTAACCGTAGTTGTCCAATCACGCTCGTGGGGTTGTCCAATTACTACCTTTTCATGTCTGCGATCGATGTTTTGACTTCTTTTTTAAAATTATACAAATTTTTCAACATTTTTGTTTTTTTTTTGGATTAATAATTAGATTGAAGACCATAAACATCCATGTCAACCTTGGTATTGCTGTTTTTTAAAACTATATTTGACTATTTGAAAGGGGCTCATGTGTCCAATCACTGTACTGTTTACCCCTACCCTTAGTCTAGCGATCTTTCATCATTTCTATACCTTTTTGTATAGAATTTTTGTTTTTTGAACTCTGTAAAATACGTTTCACTTTCGAATTCAACTTCGATAGGTTCTCCGTACATTTGAACAGGTTGTCGGTTGGGCCTCTCGCAACGTACTTCTCCAACTGACCTATTCCACACCAATCTCGTTGTGCCGCCGGACTCGAAGTGCTTTCAGATCTCTGGTTGTTGCATGATTCCATCTTCCCTTCTCCGCGGCATTCCCTTCTCCGACTCCGTCACACCCCGACCACCCGCTTATAAGTTTTCATTCAAGAACTGCATTTTTTCGTGTGTATAGACCCACATTTAACCCTGCGTTGCGACTTCTAAAATGAAACTTTTCGAACTTTTTTATCACACATTACTTTTTACTCGGAAATGGCACCCAAAATTGATGTGTGCGTTTTTAAATTGAAGAAAAATTTTCCGACCATACAAACTTGAATAGCCCTACGTACATCCACCTCTGCTCAGCCTAAAATTTTTTTGCAAACCTGTTTTAAGTATGGATGTAGTAAACTAGTTATCAACATATCCAAAAATGTAATTTTTAATTTTTAATTTTCATTTTAATGATTACAATGATGAATAATGATGAAGGAAGTCGTCAAAATAAAAATGTAGTTTATTCTGCAAATAAAAGTGAAAAGTCCACACAAGTTTAAAAACAGAAGATTAGTAACATTCAGTGAAATTTAGTAACCAGTTAATTAATTAATTAATATGTAATAAAGCCAGTATCAAATGGCGGCTATACAACTACCCAATTCTTAAGACATTCCTCGTTTGAAGCAAGCCAATTCTTAAGGGGAATACTTAGGAACTTCTTTAGTCGTTTTTTAGGGAGCTGTTTTTTAGGGGTTTCCAGGAGAAATTTTACTGCTAAACATTTTAGTATTGCTCGTAATATAATGGTGAATTCGTCATCTGTCAATAACCGTATATATTTTGTATAATTTATTCTACCTACTTTACATAGTCTTATAAGGCACTACTTCTGTATATATATATAACATACCCCCATTTATCATATTGAAGTTAAAACGAAACCATTTTTGTTATGATTTCGGAAAGTAATTCTATATAGTGTACACCCCATTTTCCTTATAAATAAAATGATATGTTTTGATTGACAGATTACAACCCCTTTTTGCACATCACGGATATAGGTTATCAGTTTTGTGTTGTATACCACATAAGATTGTGTTAAGCAAAACTGATCACATAGGTATCTCTACGAATATGTTTCAAATAGCAATCCCAAAAACAAATTCAGTGTCAACATTTTGATAATTCCGTAAGTCGCTCTGCTCTGATGGCAGGTTAGGTAAAAAAATGTTACCATCAAATTAACTTTTGTAATAAGTTTTAGAAAGTATACGCCAGTAATTAAATCAATGTAAGTAGGATCTGCAAATTGAAAAAACTTCAAATTATTCAAATTGTATTATACAATCAATGCGACTGAAGTCTCAGTATAAAACAATTGCGTTTTATGGTAAGTTCTATTTTTTTGAAATACGGATGGGATAAAACTCATGAATATAACCATAACCATTACAATAAAATGAAATATAATAACTCGTCCAAACGATCCATATTCCAGATTTCAATTGATTTTCTTCCGCATGAAATTTTTCTTGCGCCGGGAAAAATCATATTTTTCACGAAACATATTTTTTCTATGGTAAAATTATTATATTTTGAAATCAAATATTTTTTCTTTTTATTCAGTTTTGAATTTATTATTTATTATTCTTTTCGCAAACATTAACCGTTTTGGGGATATAACGAAACCCCGCGAAGAGTTTAACACATGTTTCTTTTTATGGGGGTGTTGAACATTACCCCCAATTTAAAACAGTATAAACATGTTAAATATTGAGTTGAACTACTTTTAAGTTTTCATATTTTATTTGTTATGTTTTGAATATTAAGTAAGAAATCCAAATATTTATTCTAATGTTGTACTTTATAAACATTAAATCGGAATCGGAAATAAGGAGAAATGTATAGTTAGTAATCTAACATATGGAATTTTTTTATAATAATAAACTGAATTATGAGAATTATTAGTAGAATATAGACAATATATGCGTAATAAACTCATACTTCTTATTTGTACAACAAATAGGTACGTTTGTAGAATACGATCATATTACATAAATAGTGATGTAATTGTTATAATTATAATTGCGAATGATAAATGATACATATAACATTTTTTAGTGTTATGGACAAACATATTGTTAATTTTCATGTCAATAAAAAATATGCAAAATTACAATGCGAGCCCAACTAATTTAAAATTAAAATTGTCGAACTGAAAACAGAAACTTTCTTCATTTGGTTAAAAATATGTTGTTTTTGGAATGTTTGCCTGCTTGTTTTTAATTTTGCAAAAAATACCAAATATGTTATGCGATTTAAACTTTCCTTCAGTTCGGGCAAAATATAAATTTTTATTTAAATTTGGAAATGTAGGGTACAAAATATTTGAACAAGCGCATATTTCCATCCAACCATAAATAGAATTTTAAAACAATAAGGTGACTTGGAAGAACGTATCTTGGAAAACTTTTTTTACACCCAAAATACGACAAATCTCGTTTTTTTGTAAATCGAATTAGAAAACTCTCGTATACATTTTGAAACCCGAATACACGCATAGGGTGCGGAATCAATGATTGTAAATTTATATTGATTTATGATATATGTAGATTTATATGAAATTTTGGTGGCCAACCACTTATTCTAGTGGCCAATCATTGATTCCGCACCCTATAACAATTAAATTTTCCACCATTTCTCTCGCTTATCTTATTTTATATAACTGTTAAGATAATTTCACCCGAAAAATATTCCAAGATTCTGCCAAAGCCGTTGTCAGAGGGGGGATCATAGGGGTTTGAAGACAATTTTGCTGTCATAGATAAGATTTTTAATATCTCAGATGGAGCACCATGCCAATTTAAAAACAAAGCATTTACTAATTTATGTTATCATAATGCTGATTATAAAATAAACGCTGAATGACATTTTTTTCACCATGGCAAAGGCCCATGGGATGAGCTTACAGGTTCGGTAAAACGACTTGCTTCATTACAAATGGATACTAAAAAACATATACTTACACCGCAATATTTGTACTGGGCTACTAAGAATTTACAGACGCTGAATTTACTTTTATTACGAATGAAGACTATTTACACAAAAATAAAGTGTTAGATGTGCGATATAAAACGGTGAAGGGCAAATAAACATTTCACACTTTTTTGCCTATTAATGATGACTGGCTTGTATCAAAACTGTATCAACTTCCGAAAAAATTTCAAAAAACAAAAGTTTTTTAAGTGCAGAGAGTTTATATTTTATTTAATTGTATTTAATCAAAAAATATGCACATCGGAAAATGACATATTTTATGGGAAAAATTTCAGCTTTCAGAAAAAAATATGAAGTTAGAAGTAGCATATTGAGAAAAATCGTTTTTTCCACTTTAATTGAATTTTAAATGGTCATCTGTGACGTATGAAAAAAAATGACTATTTTCATTGAAAGCTGAGAATTTTTCATAGAATAGGCTGTCTTTTCTAAATTTTAATAAAAAAGTTTTTTGCTTCAAAAAAAATAATTAAAAAATTGAAAAATAAAAAATTTCAAAACTTCAAAAAATCATAGCTTCAAAATCGCTACATATTAAGAGCTCAAATTATCATATAAAGAACAAATTCACAAAGTTTGAACAAAATCGGCGGGGGTCGCCCAGTAAAAATGATTTTATTTGGTGGAGTGAGCCATATATAAAAATTATGTACATTTTTTCGCCACTTTTCAAAAACTCTTCAAATGATTTAAAAAAATTTGCCCTAAACTTAGGAATATCAGATTTTTTTTCATAATTAAAAATCTAATACATCTCTAGAAATGCCTTTTACAGAATATTACAAGATATTGCTCTTTTACTGTAAGTCGAGGAAAAATATTTAAGAGAAAAGTGTTAATAAAACAAATTTTATTCAACACATTTAACACATTCAAAACACTTTGGTTTGGTTTGGTTTGGTTTGGTTCAACACATTTAAAAAATAATTATGTCTCGCAAAAGTCATCAAAACACTAGTGGTTCATTTGAGACCCCGCGTTTTCAAAGAAAACAACTTTAATTTTTTCATGTGTAAACGAATGTATAATGTTTATTGATGATATTTAATTTAATATTGATAATTCGTTTATAAGTTTATTGTATTTTCTTAAGACATAGTTTATTGTATAGGATATAAGAGGATTGTACGTATTACTATCAGTATCCTATTATTAACATCCTTAACAAAATCCGACTATAATCGAATACTACAATAATTTAACAAAAGCAGTTGCTTAGTATATTTAGTAATTATTTAGTTGTAACTTTTATTTTCGATTATTGGGAATCGATTCCCACTATGTGTAAAATATTATTAAAGAATTTTTAGTTAACAGTATAACTAGAAATTCTATATTTTACACTTATGCATACACACACATAGTGGAAATAAAAAATATACTTATAATTTATCAATAATAATATTTAATCCTAAAAGAGGATTTCAACAAAATCTTTTTATTTGTAAGTTAGTTTCGTAAATAAAATAGTGTAATTCATGAAACCTATAAATACATATCTCCCACCCGAGAGCTACTTTAAAATCATATCAGCAAAATTTTTATATTTTAAAATCGAGCAAATGTGTTATTGTTTATCCGAAACTACATAGCTATTAGTCGGATTTTTGTAAAACAAATTACATAAATGCATTTGCAGGATGATTCTATGATTTATCTAATAAAATTTTACAAACGAATTGCATGTTTAATGGTAATTTATATAACACAAAAAATATAAATGCATCATAATGATGACTAATTTAATAATACCGCCGATTCTAAAATGTTAGAACCACGGCATATAAAAATGATGATAATTTTATCAAAGTTTTGTAAAAATTAAAATACAAAAGAAAAATCATGTTCTTTTAAAAATATTTCCTCTTAAAGCTCTACATTATAGTGTTTTATTTAGTAGGTATACATATGTTACATAATTTGATTTAATATAGTAGTTGCATGTCGACAGCTATTAGTCGAACAGTAACTAATCATAATGATCTTCATTTATGTATGAATTTAATAATGGTATGTAGTAACATTTCATATGCATAAGATACGATTTTGTAAACATAGGATCTACAATTCTTAAAATTATGCCCGTTTATCATCGTCTAAAATTAGCAAATTCAAACAATATTCAGAAAATACAATATATTTTCTTCATTTTGCATATTATTTTAAGAAATGTACGAAAATCTAAAATTATCCTGTCAACTATTTATCCGTCACACCTCTGTTGCAGATTTGTTGATAACTGTTTTCATGATAAGCACATCAAAATATTTAATATTTCTTATACCTACCTATGTTATACTACTCGCATAGTTACAAAGTATTTTTTTAATTTTAACATGGGTTAATCAAAATCCTATCTATATGCTAATTCTCTAACAATTATCGGATATTATGCATACCTATTTTAATGAAAACAAATTAAACTGCAAAATATTAGGTTGGGGAAAAAGAAATCAATTATTTTTAGCTAGATGGGGTTAGTGGGATATATCTCGTGATATATTTGTCGCATCGGGCCATATTTATATATTTCATGTATTAAAAAAATGTGTCATTTTAGTGATTGATCAATTAATTTGTGTATTACAGGGCGTCAAGGATGGAGGTAAACCAAGAGAAAATTCACTATTTACAATTTTGCTTCCATAAAGGCGAATACACAAGTTAGGCGACTAATATAAATGGTCTATATAATGAATGGTGTCTATGGTCTCGATACTGTAAAAGTCAATCTAACGCAATTTTGGTTTCGTCGATTCAGTTCCGGTAATTTCAATGTGAAAAGTGCGCCGCGTACTGAAAGGCCTATCGTCGAAATTTTCGATAAAATCCCGGAAATCATCGAAGTGAACCAGCATGTCAGCTGTCGTAGCATCTTCTAGGACCTGAAGATGAACCATAAAACAGTTTTGAAACATTTGCATAAGGCAGCTTTCACAAAGAATCTCGATGTTTGTATGTCGCACGAGTTGACACAAAAAACAAATTCAATGGACTGTGTCGACCTGCGAATTCATGGCCAAACGAAGCAAAATCGAGCAATTTCTGAAGCGAATGGTTACTGGCGGCGAGAAATGGATCACATACTACTTGCTTGTGAAAACTGGCTATCTCAGTTTTTTGCCAGTAGGGACAAGGTGTTTTGGGAAAGCGGCATAATGAAATGGACTTCTAAACGACAACGAATGATTATAATCAAGTTAAATAAAGCCACGAATAAACGTAAAAATAATGCTTATCTTTTTCCCCAATCTATTATAATATGTAATTGTGCAAAAGTCTTAAGAAAAATCACTTATAATTTAAAAAGCGTATTAAATGCTTTATTATTATGAAAATGTAAAAGAACATAAATTTTGAAAAATATTGCTAATCGTAACAAATTTATCTAAATTTGTTTAATAATGTTTAATTTATCTAAAACTAATCAAATTAAAGAAAATATTAATGACGGAAACGTAAATCATGTCTGATGAAATTTGGTTATCCGAAAACCCAGATATATTACCCATTTGAACTATGAACTTAAACTTTCACATTTACCCTCTAAATAAACTCTCGTAAAAAAATATCTATTGAACATTTTCTTTTTGGATTTTGTTTGGCTTATTATTAAAATAAGTCGTTTATGATGGAAAGGATATGGAAGAATGCAGACTATAATACAAAAATAATATCGTATCAGTTGAATTCTAGAACGGAAATGTTCAAGTAGAGTTATCTAAAAATAACGGATAAACCTTTCATGTAAATAATATATGTCAGGGTATTACCTTTCTACACTTTTGTGCTTTTATACATGGAAATTCTTGTGTAGTTTCCTGATATATTTAATAAAATAACATTTATTCACAGCCTCAAGATAATATGTTCTAATATTCTACTTTCATTTCACAATTTACTTGAATTTCCATATGTATATTTGAATCGCGGGAATTGGCAACTAGATAAATACCCAGCTGATATGGAAATTGTCGTAGAGTTTTCACGTATGACAATCGTTCGAGAAGAAAATTTATCATATTTCCGATAACGGTATTTTCATGAATCTATGGATATATCGTCAGCTCAATATTCAATTGGTGCATACCCAAGAGAACTGAAATTGAATAACAACATTAATAGTATAGTTAGTATAATACAGGCTTTATGAATTTCATAAAATTGCATATGAGTTTTAATTTAAATATAATGTAATTCATTCCTACATTCCACTACAAATCCTATATTGTTGAAGTTTTATAGTTAACCTTTAGAATGATAACCCCAATAACACATAACTTTGCCTAATACTTTTTTTAGGCTACATAATTAAAATATTAGTTAAGGAATACAAACACTTGTTGAGCGCCGACTATCCGCAAAGGCTATCATTGTAATTGTTCTAACATATCATTGCATTTGCATAGAAAAATAAAGTAGAAAAAAAAGATAATCTCCTTCCCACTTCCCAGTAAAACATAAGAAGATACAGTAGACATTTTTAGATTGTGCATTACATTGTATACTCTTGATCACTTGACCATTGATACTTAAGAGATCAGTTGGTTGGTACAATTGCGAATAAACTTTTCAAGTAAATGACTAATGTAATAAAAATTCCTGAAGAGAACGTGTACAATTTGTTTGCCATTATTGCATTTAATAACATTACTTTTAATTGTTTCAAAATATTACTAATAATAACTATGTACTTCATAATTTATTGTTTACTTTGTACTAAATGTGAACTAATTTTTTGTACGATATAAGTTTTTATTGTACATTCCATTTGATCGGTTAAATGAATTAATTTGTTACTCAATTCTTTGTATGCATGTAAATTATACTAGCGCCGTTACGGCGTTAAGAAAATGGATACGTAACAAATTCCTTGCAAGTGGTTAAGGGCTATTGACGTATAGTTAATAATGAGGTGACGATATTCGATATATAGTAAATAAATGTTTCCAATGTCATCTCTAAAATGAATATTACCGTAATCACTGTTTATATGTAGATATGAAATAAATTTCCATAAAATCACTATATTAGGTATTTATAAGTATATTTAGTGTTATTTCAAACGCTTCTTGAAACTCCATACCTGATTTATAATTTAAACGATGTTTACAGTTTCCTCTTTATACATATAAAATAGAAATGTGCGTAATATTTGTATATTTGCTACGGCTTAAACCCGCCAACAGGATTACAATACGTTTCTAAACAGAAAATGATATATGTATGTAATATGATTCTATCCCATATGATGATAGACCCCAATTGATTGGTATTGATCGTATAGAATTCAGTAGAAAAATTATGGTTGGTTTATGTGGGGATGAGTAATATGTATAGTAGTTAAGTCTAATGAGTAATCAATTAAACTTGTAAGGTGGTTTAAGAAATTTAATTAAATAAATAATTAAATATCATATATCGGTGTTATTTAACTATATTCTGAGGTTATTTGAGCGAGGTCTTGTTTGGGGTGTTTCCATTTGTAACGGTCGCGACATTGACACTGTGTTTTTTAATATAATTCAAGCAATAATGAAAGCATGCTAGATCTTTTTATTTGAAAAATTCTTTAAAAAATTAGAAATTTATCTGTGAGCTAAAATCTTTAAAAGAGCAACCTATCTGAAGGAATCACAAAGTGAAAATGTCCGTAACGGTCGCGACCTTAGAAATTTGCAATTCTGAACCACATTGATCTTTCAACTTGATATTGTAAAATTTTGAATGAATATATGTGGCAATATTTTTTGACGTGAAAGTAGAAAAGTAATCTCAAACAAAAAGCATTGTAGCAGCAAGAATTTCGTTATAATTAATTTACAAAAATTTCTTTGAAATGTAACGGTCGCGACACACGAATGTAACGGTCGCGACATAGTAAGATTTCGGAACTTTTCATATATGAAATAAAACTCAGTTTTAATTCGTGATGTATTACATCAATTTCTTAAAAAAAATGTTTCATTTTTCCATTTATCACAAACATGACTTGAAAAATAAATCAAATTTGCCCTTCAGAATCTGTGTAGACTTCTGAATAATGTAATTTAGTTTCCTTGAGGTATGATTTTTCTAATCTGGATACTGCTGTGCGACCTCCAAGGATGCAATTATGTGATTCTTTCATGAAATAGTGCTTTTGTTGCAGATTCTTTATAGATCGTAGGGTCTTCCAACGGCTCTCCAAAAATGGTTGATTTTGTATGATGTCAGTATGGGATAGATAGCGAATTTTGATGTTTTTCAGTTCCTTCTTTTTTAAAAATTCATAGCATTAAATTGGTGTGTTCAGAATGATTTCGCGAGCTTTTATGGATATCCATAAAGTTCTTTTGACGACTGCGCCAATGCCATCAACAGCACCTTTTCCATGACTAGTCGGAAAAAATGACCACGTTATATCCACTCCGAAATCTTCAGCAGCTGTACACACATT
>JANTOP010046080.1:0-10140 GCA_027564815.1 Symmerus nobilis | reverse complement strand
TACAGTATAGATTGAGGGGTGAGGGGGGGGGGGGTAGAATTACTAGAGAATAACTTTAATTACTAGAGTCTGGAATTTGTCAATACCATAATACATGAAAGGAGGAGCTACCAGGTACCCATATAGCCTATACGTGAGTTGGCCTCATTGGTAGGGGGTGGTTTAGCAGAATGCTCCCTTGTAAGCGTAGATCTTTACTATTAGAGGTAATTTTAATCGCAATTTACTAAATACTAAATTATAAATATTTACTACATTTACGGTATTACATATTCAAAAATGAAATTAAAAGAATAATTTCATTCGAAAAAACCTCACTTTTTTACTAACTACTATGATCTCTATATTAGTTTAATTTAAGTATTTTTTACTTAATCGTTATCTCCTTTGATTTTTCTTATGGAAGTATGTAATAGATTTTCTTGCAATACAAATTTAAGTAACGTTCAGGAACTTAATAAGAATAATGTGGAATTAAGAAAGAAGATCTTAACAGTGAATGTATTTAAAGGCCGGTGACACTACCCGCTTTTCCCGAATTCAACTAGCTATTCCCAAATTTTCTTACGTTGCCTAATTTTTCTAGCTTTTCTCGACACTTTCCTCGCTTTTATTTTGCTTGAATATCGTACATTTACCTAAGTATTCTCAGATTTTTTTAAAACTTCTACTAGTTTGTTCGATATTTTTCAGTCTTACTTTTCAGAGTTATTTTTGCCTTCCTGGCTTTGCCAGATTATTTTCCCGAATTTTGGTTACATTTTCCACCGATCCTGACTTTTACACGTCCTTTTCAGAATTTTCCCAAAATTTGTTCGGTTTTCTGTGCGATTTTCCGAAGACTTCCGACAATCCCGATTTCCATCAAATTACGATTTTTCTGACTTTTACCAACATTTTAACTTAAAATTTCTTTTAATGTTTTTTTCTTCAGTACCGATAACTGATAATACCGAACATTGTCAATATTTTCCCCGGAATTTCTCTGATCATCAAGGCTGAATTTTCTCTGCTTTTCTCAGCCAAATTAACAAATTTCAGATTTTCCAACCAAAAACTCCAAGCCGTTCAGCATGGTTTTGAAGAGGAATATCGAACTACTTATTAAGAATTGGGCGACGGCGACGTTTCCCTATGTGCCCCATATTGCACTAGGGACTTGCCACATAAGACCAGACAATTAACACGACGTCTGTCGTTAATATTGTATAATTAATTGATAACTAATAAATAACCAAATTATAACAATAATTATTAAATTTATTATTAACCATAGTTTAAAGTTTAAAGTTTATTTCTAAAAAAGGATCTTATTTTGCGTTTGACCGGCCGAATTAGGTTCTGAACCAAGGTATCGGCATAGATTCTGGATAAGTCGATCCAGTTTTTCTTCAAATTTTCAGTGTTATTAATCTCTTTATTGGCCCTCTTCAACTTTCACAATAACCTAGTAGTCCTTGATGGATCTGAGCTCTAGGCAGGTAGATAGATTTCCTGCATGAGTAGATACCACTCGTAAAGTATTCCAAATAATTAGCTGCTACCAAAATCGTGTAAATATTGTATCCTTACTGCAGGCATCCGTATCAACCTCTTTTGTAACCGATGAAATGTTTGCAAATTCAGAATAGAACATTTCCTTTATAAATAGTGTAAAATTGCTGAGCAGGTAGATTGACCGATATTTCAAAGAATCTAAGAATTTTCTCAGTTCCAATAATTTGTTAAGGATTAAATGTTTCCGACGACATTTGGAATTTCTAAATTTCTGAACATTTCGAATTTTTAAGAAGATTAAAAAAAACTTTTTCATGAAATAAGTTGTCTACTTTACGAGGCTGTTCCAGGGCTCCGTTAACTGGAACCGTAGGTACTGTTACTAATTTAAAATTTAAAAATTTAAAAAGCAAACATAATTAAAAGTTGAATACTGTAGACGCAGAGACTACACCATTTATTTCATATGTCCAGTCCACCCAAAATATTTCTAAATCAAACTTTTGTTCGTTTGATAAAATTGACTAAAGCGTCAATTTGAAAATTGCGAATTAATAATTGAAAACTAATTCTTGCTCTACTAAACTGCAGGGAATATTAAAGAGCTGTCTTAATATGTATGGAAAAATCCAATATATTTATTTAGCCCCAAATTAAACAAATAATTGCATTAATTTATAATTCTGTTTCAAATGAAATCAAAATGAAAATGAAAATCCAATGACAATGCATTAAAATATTATATATAAAACTTTCCCACAATGTTGGATATGAATAATTAATAACCCAATTAATTTTACTTCATAATCTATGATAGGGGTTAGGTAAAAATTATTGGGTAATAAAAAAAAATCATGCAATGGCAGTCATACTCTCATATGAAACGTGCATATTCGTATTTGATTATGGTGGGTTAATATCTGTCAAGGTCGAACGCTATTTGACTTTCTATACTAGATATTAATATTTATTCATGCACAATTTTAAATAGGATAAAGAAGAAGTATACACAATTTTCTACATCATTTACCTTGATTTAAAAAAAAATATCTACGAAAATACATACAAATAACTGGGTAATAATTTATGATATATACTTACAAGCAAAAAATCTGGTATGCTATTTATAGTACTATTATTATAAAAAGTAGCCGCCGAGCGATAGCTTCACACCCGAACGCAATCTTTGTCTCGGGGCAATATACAAACGAAATCAGCTTATTTGTGCTGTGCCTGGCAATATTCTGCGCTGTCCAGGTGAAACTCCATAGACGTAGGTACAATATTCACCAACTGTAAAAATAAAACAGAAAACAATAAAATTTAAAAAATGTCCACATCAGAGTAGTAATCTAATAGTATAATAGTTGAGAGTAGAGACAACAGTGAAGAACCATACGGAAGCCTTGGGATGAGCATACGAGTTCCGGTTCCACTTCCGTTGACTGTTTAATTTTTAACAGGGAATTCCTAAGTTAATCTTATATCTAAATTTAGTCGAATATAACTAACCAAAATATGGGCCAGTTTATTTGCCCTAGATATCGCTACGATTCGAGTAATAATATCAAGTAACGAACAAATATAATTAACTATTCGCAAGTGAATCAGAATGTAATGTATGTATTAGGAATCGGAATTATTCATACTCATATTATAAAAATGTACGATAGAAGAAAATAAAAATTTGCTCATTTATCTAATCACTTACACAGTTTTTTCTGTTATGGTAACAGACAGATATATTCATTGTAATAAAAATATTCAGAGTAATGTAGTAAACAAATCAATCATTGATTCTAATCAAATTTTCAAATTTCTGTTACAAAATAGAGATTTTTCTGGAAGAAGATAACAATCGTTTATTAAGAATATATATTGCTAATACCAGGATAGTTATTCATATGCAGTAGCATAGAAGACGTATTTCATTCAATATACATTATATTGGTACTAACTACTTACTTGTTGCTTATCATATAGGGGTTATATTATTACTCGCTGTTGTTACCTTACATTATTACTAAATGTTTACTAGTTGCTTAACTAATCAAATCACCGTGCAATAGTAATATGTATCTCGCTTTAGGTTATACGGTTAACGCTCGTACTCTAGATATGATGGGTTCTGGTTCGCTTCTTGTGTGTGCTCAAGTAAGTTTTGAAAATATTTAAGTAATTGAATGCTAATAATCTAAACTCCAAGTTAAAGTACTTTCGAACAACAAATAAGAAGAAAGAAAAAACGCGTTTTTTTCTAAAAAACATACCAAACCCTGAATTAGCTATTTAATTCTAAAGAATTTCAAAGCAGCTTCTTTAGCGCTACCGAAACTACCGAAAGATCTATGTAAAATGAGGTGAATCCCCCTTAAGGAAAGTTCGAGTTGAAATTAACATGTAATTTGTTAACTTTCATTTTTCCCGTCGAGTCAATCAATTTTACAAAATTGATGGCACAAAAATCAATTTTACGTGCAGCTAACGACGATTTATGATTGTTAGCCTAAGGCCGACAATTTTCAGTAGGGAGTTGCAATTAGTTAAAGCTACCATTCGGGCCACTCTCTAAATATTCTTGTCTGTTCATAAAACAAAATTTATAAATTTGAAATTTTATCTAAATCGATAAATATTTGCAGGTCGCACAAAATCGATTTGTAAATCAGCTTCGTCATATTTTTTTAAATTTTGATAATAGCTCCGAAATGAGACCTCCAATAAATCAACTTCAAATGTATGATTAACTATCATTATTTATTGAACTAGTCTTTTCTTCTTAGACCATAATAACGTAAAATTAATTTTACAGATCTCCTCCAGGCAAAAAATCAATTTTTTTGGTTATTGCAGGGTTAGGGCACCTTATGTTAGTCAAATATAAGGAACACTCTAATTCATTTCTTAACATACACAACTTTGTAAATTAGGAAGAAGGTTTAAAGGCAAATAAAAAAGTTTTGAAAAATTTTGTATTAAATTAGTTCATTTTTGTTATATTAACATCCAAATTACAAGTATAAATTAGTTCGGTCTGTTTACGAAAGATGACGCCGCCTTTTCTGAAAGTTTTATAATGATAGCTGATTTTGGGTGGTTTCAGAGAAATTAGAAATCGATCAATAATATTCAGTTTATATCGCTTTGAGTTTCATACAAAAACCTTGTTTTTACTGTGTTGGATATGTCAAATTTTGTGTTAATTGGAATAAAAGTGCCGCTGAAGCCCATCGAATGATTGGGGATGTTTATACTGACACTGCTCCAACTGATAAATAAAATAGGGAACGGTTTCGACGTTTCAAGAATGGTGATTTCAGCGTTGAAGACAATTCTCGTTGTGGACAGCCAAAAAATTCGAAGAGAAGGAAATAGAGGCATTACTCGATGAAGATCCGAGTCAAACGCAAGAGGAGCTTGCAGAGTCATTGGAAGTGACTCAACAAGCCGTTTCCGTACAATTGAAATCCATGGGAATGATTGAAAACCAAGGAAATTGGGTGCGTTATGAACTGAAGCCGAGAGACGTTGAAAGGCGATTTTTCACTTGCAGCTGATTCAACAGCAGCAACAAAGAAAGGGTTTTATACATCGGATTGTGGCTGAAGATGAGAAGTGGATATTCTACAACCCCAAGAAAAAATACTACGCTATGCACGGTCAATCGTTGTCATCCACCTCAACATCAACACCAAATCCGAATATATATGGATCGAAGGTCATGCTCTGTATCTGGTGGGACCAAAAGGGTGTTGGGTACTATGAACTGCTCAAATCTGGCGATCGGTATCGCTTACAATTGATTTGTTTGAGTCGTGCATTGCGTGAGAAACGGCTGGTATACAAGCAAAGGCATGACAAAGTTATTCTACAGCTTCACCATGACAATGGTCGACCTAATGTCGGAAAAATCGTAAACAAATTTGGAAACGCTCAAGTGGCATGTTTTACAGCGCCGCCGTATTCTCCGGATATTACTCCTTCTGATTACTGATTGTTCCGACGGATGCAGCACGATTTCGCAGGTCACCAAATCACTTCTTTCGCAGTAATCGAAAATTTATGGATCGCCTCAAAAGTTGAATAATTTTCTTGAGGTGGGATTCGAAAATTGCCTTAGAGGTGGGAAAAAGTAGAAGAATAGTAGTATGAGAATATCTGTAAAATGGAGTTATTCTGCAAATTTGGCTAAATTTTTTAATTATCTAGTTTTAGTTATGGTTGATCATATTTAAACGATGGCCCGTAGGATCGAAGAGAAAATGCTGGGCGCCCTAATATATACATACACTAACCAATTCATTAACACCCATTTTTACCAATAATTATAAAATAAATTGATCTTAGTTTACGGAGCTACGCTTCTATCCGTTATATTTATTAGAATATAAAAAACCAAATCATTAACAATTGTTTTTTTTATTCACATTCAAGCTCACATGGAATTTTAAACCTTGTAATATACCGGCTACTTAATATTCAAGATCAAAAAATACATGGACAATCTCTGTAAAGTTGATAAACAAATTTGAAGTTGAATACAAATATGTTTACTCTATAGCAGCATTATTTATACTAATAAATTAGTCCCAGAGAATTTGTAAACTAAACTAAATCTATGGATGTTAAATAAATATACTGGTAACTAACACCGAAATTAAAGAAATACCTTACGCTTTTAATTAAAACTATATTCCATTAAATTAATTGATTAATTAAATAAAATGTGTTGTATCGGATGAAGCTCACATGCTATCAACATGCACACATAATAGGGATTCACATAAAATTATCGTTCATATTAATCGAAAGTTTTGTATCATTTGTGAACAAACAACACCCATGAATATAATAAAATTCCAAACAAAACTTTACTGATTATATCCGGTTATCAAGTCACTGACCTAAATTGGAGCCTGTATTTATATATAATTATATGTATGTATATTTATATCTATAATATGATCGGATATACTGGCGAGACGATAAAATATTGAAAGAGCTTTGTGAAAAACAAATGGACCGAATATAATTTGAATTTATAAAATAAATGGGAGGCTTTTATGAACGTTTTATTAAAATTAATCGAATTAAAGTAGAATGGCTCTAATTTTCAAATTCAAATTTCTATAAAGATGTTTACTACCTAACATTCAATTTAATTTTGTTCCTTCCATACAATTTGTTGCCAACCACACCCCAAAATCAAATTATCATTTTAATTTTTGTATGGTGAACGCAACAAAACAGTTTTAGTATTCGTGACGCTTAAATGACGATGAGTTTTTGCGGTTTCATTTATAAATAAATTCTAAAGTTTTGTCGATGATTGTATTTTAAAAACGATTATTTTGCTACACATATTGCGATTTCGAGATAATATAATTGAACGATTTTAAGTTGAAAAGTATTGTACATAAGAATGAATATACTACTGCGATCATCTAATAAGGTGAATTTGTTTATAACAATTAAAAATCTTAATTTATTCTTCTAAATCAATTTCATCGCCTTCAGAGTACTCTCCGTCCGAAACAATGCATTTATGATAACGTTTTTTGCATTCCTCGAAACAGTCAGAAAAGTCCTTTCAGAAAAGATGGTCTTCTTCGATTCGGCTTTTATTTCCTCAATCGAGTCAAAACGGCGTCCCAGGAGCGGTCTTATGAGATTGTTGAACAACAAGAAGTCACACAGTGCGAGATCAGGCGAATACTAGGCTACTACTAGGCTAGTTGTGGAACGATATTAGTTGAGTTTTTGCCGAAATAGTATCGAAGAAATAGGATGTTTTTTTGGAACCAATCGAGATTTGACGCGTTTGAGGCAGAAGACATCTTTTAAAATGGTTTGGGTTGATCCAAATAAAATGCCCAGAGCATCGAAAAGTCTTTAATCTTCGAGCATCAAATCTTTGATTTTTTTTTTAAGTGAATTTCATCGGACCATCAATTTGGGTTTTTGGTGCGCTTTTCGTCTTCAACTTGTTCTCGACCTTCTTTGAACTCTTTGTACCACTTGTAAACATTTTCAATAGAAAATATTAATTTCAGTTTAATTGAAAAATTCACCTTATTAGTTGATCACAGTAGTAGATGAAATTTACTAGGAATATAATAATTTTCTTTTCTTGGAGATAAGAAGATTAATTTATAATTTAAAATATGTTCCACCGGGGGGTATATACTTTCTGTATATTCTATTTTAAAATTAATTATGTTCCAAAAAAAAAATTCTCGTTGTTTCGTATTTCTACTAATCAAAGTTCAAAAGATGTAAGTCACGTCTCACACAATCACTTATATACTCGTATAGGGATTACCAGTCCTTATCAGAGGTGTTAACAATATATTATGCGCCAAATTATTAACGGCTTAAGTCCCTTGAAAGGTATTTAAATTTATTTTAAAAAAAATCCGTTTGTAGACTAAACAATTAGACAATTATAGCTAAACTAAGAGAAAATCATTTAATCTTTCTTCAAAATGTTTCTTGTTCAAACAAGTAGTTGATGGCGCCGTTTAAAGGGTGAGAAGAAAATATAGGAAACAATATTCCGATTCGCGAGAAGTGTCAAGATCTTACATCATATACCCCTATGTCGTCTATACTGCTGATTAGCAAGTGATCAAAGCTTAGGAGTTACCCTATTTCTTTATTTTTTAATAATGCGGTCTATAGATTTTTAATTCTATTATATACAAGTATTATAAACAATAGTTTTTAATCATTTAATTGCATCATCAATTATAAATTCAGAGCCGCTAGTTTTGTATATTTAAATTTGTTTATGTTTAAAACTTGTGCATTATTTGTATACACGATTCACAATAGGGTAGTTAGATATTGAAATTTTTAATAGCTTCCAACGGAGATGATGACGGCGTAATTGCTGGCCTTGAAATTACCGACGAAAATTCCATTAATTGTCCTCGGTAAATGTGTTATCCCAAAATTGTTTTAAAAAATAATTTCATGTTAATTTGAAAAGTTAATAAAATATAAAATTAATGTCTTTTTAGGCACAGATTCAATCGTTCGTCAACATTTCAGAACAAATGTTGACTTTAATTTCAGCGAAGAGGTAAATACTTGAAGAAAATGTGTACCATGAATTCCAAATGAATTCCACCAAGCAGAATGTATTCGAATAATGAATGAATTCGAGTAAGCAGAATTCGTGAATGATATGATATGATATATTCGTTATAAATCTAATTGAGCATATGAATATCGAAGGAGATAATGGGTTTGGGCTTAAATTCTTCGCAGTCGATATCTTTCTTGGTAATAAATATTAATTTTTTTTAAAAGATAAATTTAAAAATTTTTTAATCTTGGAAAGTAAAATGTTTTATCAAGGAATTTTATTTAATGTACGAGTTGTCAAATGTCCCTTACAGACAAAATAAAACAAATATGAACAATTCTTTCATAGACTTTTAACAAAAAATGTTTCTTACAAACAATCGTACAGCTAACGACTAATTTTTAAATGTTGATTAAAACTCGAAATGTCAAAATTATTCATATTAATTAATTACAATTTTAATAAGAGATATTTTACAAATATTAATATAACTTCTCAATAATTGTTGATTGTTAAATGACAAGGCCCCGTGGAGTTTTCAAAATAGATGTAATTTTTTCTCTTAAATTAAAGCCGTCCACCCTGTAGTTTGAAAAAAATTAAGTAATTAAGATGCTGCGCCACTGTTAATTTTGACAATAAATGATTCAAACAATTTGTGGGCTACGGGGTTTAGTAAAAGTAACAAATTTATTTATAACATAAATACAAACATATAAATTATATAAACAAGCCATTTATGACTGAATTGACTTGTGGTGAAAATATTTAATATATACAAAGTCTTTTTTTTTAGTTATGTTTGTTTGCGAAAATTAACATGCCAATTTCTATAACCTTGGTTATATTTTCATATATAAATATAGAAATAATGTTCAATTTGAATAGCCAAGTGATTAAAATCATATGCTTCAATTGATAAGGAAGTTGTGCACTTTATTTTACTATGTAAATTAATTAAAAAGGTGTTCCGTGGATTAAATAAGATAGGTAGGTACGGCTATTTTAGTGAACTCAGGAACAAAATATGTAACTAATATTATTTCCGGTCTTTTATCTATAATTTATAGTAGGATATAGTTTATTATATTGTCATAGTCCGTGAACTATAAATTGTACAACTAATCTATTTTTCTCCAGCCTCAACCCACCTTTGGATCAACTAGAATTCAAATGGATAAAATGTTGTATCATACCTAAGTTTGTTCGTTCGTAATTTCTTGAACCTATTACCATTATTATAATTTAGGCTGTTCCATAAATAAATTATATTATAAAGCTAGGTATTATGGTCGTAGGGAATTTATTCATCCATCGAATGATACAAGGAATACTTCTGTAAAAAATCAGTATGTTATTTTAGTGAAGGCTTATTCATTGTACAGTATTGTACACGCTTCAAAATTTATCCTCTAATTCTTTATTTCCGTCCTCTAATAATTTAAAATTGTTAAATTGAAGATTTCCTGAAAAAGTTTTAAGAAAATTCCAAAAGCTTATCGAAAGCTTTTAATTAAAATATTATTTTAGGCTGTATGGAATCTAATTTCTCT
>JANTOP010046069.1:0-10141 GCA_027564815.1 Symmerus nobilis | reverse complement strand
TTATCAATTTTAAAAAATATGCGCCAGGAAGCCAACATCCAATGATTATGGTAAATACCGTATTTCTTTCATGAATTAATACGAATTGTCAACCGCTGAACAAAGGGCTTAAAATCAAGATGTAGTTTTTTTGGAGGTACCGAGAAGAATTAAAAATGAGTACGTACTGGGAACCGATAATAATAAGAGCCATTAAAAAATAACCGGCTAGTGGAAGTTTGTGTTACCTTTGAACAAAAGTTGTTAATAATCGTTTGTGGAAGTGTGGCGGTTTTACGGTAATCCCAACCGAATTGGAACGGTCCGACTTCAATCAGGAAATAAAGGGAAAGTCTGAAAACGGGTTTGGAATTGGAAGCAATTAGCGGTTAAAGAAATATTGCGAAGTGTGGTAAGAAGTGATGAGCCATAGGTGTAGTACGTAAGTTAATATTGTACAAATTATTTGTTAAATAAATATGCATTAAAGAAAATAATATTATTTTATTTAAAATTTGATTTACTTCATATTGTTAATTTATAAATTATTTAAATTGAAGTAGATGTCCGTCTTTTATTTTATAATACGAAAAAACTAAGCATAAAAGAAGAAAAGGCGGTACACCATCTTGGAAGAAGAGAGTCACAAGTGCAAAATGGTTAATAAAGCTTATTAATTTTTAAAAATCTTGGTAAATCTGACCGCTGAATCATTACGATGGTAAAACAAATTTAGATCTTTAACCCTAATAATGGAGTAGTTTACGCAATTCAAATTTTTGAAAAACTTAATTTACTGGTTCTGAAAGTAAAGTTGGTGCCACAGCATTTATGACGTTCTTCTTCCAATACGGCGATATATAACCACTAATTAGGTAATATCTGCAATTATGTTGAAATTGGTGCTTAGCAGTGATGTACTAAAGCGAATATGTTAGGCAAAGGAATACGTTTCCTGTTGTAAATATATTAAAAGATAAAAAATCCAAATTATTCGCAAGTGAGGTAATTTTTTAAGAAAATTTCCAGAATATAATTCATCCAATACGGTTGGATATGAAAGAATTATTATCCCAGGCATTTTTAATGAAGAGTAATATATACCATACAGATTACTAAAGTGCTTTACACAGCTATACCTATTTGAATACGAATCTACTATGGATATATCGTACAATAAGCTTTATCCAACATCCATATACTATATTGTTAATGTTTGAAGGCCATGGATGATAAATGTATATAAATTATAATTTCCCACATCCTGATACATGATGAGTACCATAGTTAGGCAGATTCCGTATTGTGTTATGGTATATACTTCACCAAACAGAAATGAGCCATCAAGTGCACAACATAAATAAATAATATGGTACCTACTATTATGAGCGTACAACATAATACGATCCGACTTTATTAATAAGCTTCATGAAAAAAAAACAAAGTTCTTTATTAAAAAATTTAAAATACCTTGAGAAAATCAAGAATTTTTTTTTTTTGTTGAAAAGAAAATATAAGAAAATAAATTCATTAAATGCATAAAAGGAACAGGTGCTTTCTTAACTCATTTTAGATTACCTATGTTTATTTTTTACTTTAGTCGGGTATATTATATATATTCCAATATTCACATAAAGTTAACAAAAAAAATACGAGTATCTTCCATAAAAAGCCCTTCAATTTGTGGATATTCTTATTTGCTCACCTCATATATAATGAGGCTTATCATAAATTCTATTACGAGATTTTGTTGAGTTAAATTTTATTATTTCAATTGAAGAACTGGTAGAAAGCTTCCGTAATATCATTCATATATTCACCGATACATAAAAAGTTTTTGGAAAGTTCTTGAAAACTGGGAACATCAGAGATAATGGTGGGTTACATTCAAATTCCCTAAGTTATACACGGTTCTTTACACGTATTGTTTCACATTTGGTTGTATGGCGGACATATATACTTTATACCTAAACATGAAATTATTAAAGTTCATATACACTCTATTAGTGGCGTGCGGTCAACATCTCGATAAGATGTGCAGAATTCAATGACCTTTTAACAAAATGTTACAACCTTAATGTAATGTTACTATTACTAGAGAGCATGGCGAACATTTTCTTCGGCCGGAAAAAATGTAAAAGCGCAGAAAGTTGCTTTGACAGTTAAGTAAAAATAAAAAAATTAAATATTTTGGAAAAGTTTGAATTTCTGTGGACATCGCGACATATGATTCGGATTTCCCGATAATTTTAATCGAATCCAAAAACATGTAATGATGCAGGTAGCTTATAAATTAGTTAAGGAAAAATAGAAAAATATCATAACTAAACTTTTCGTATAAAAGCTCTACGAAAACTTAAAAGCTCTCATAAAGCTTCATTTTCCGAACCTTTTTATTTCCGTTCTAAAATCTATTTTCTACCCAGATAACGATCCTTTAACCAAATTTCAAATATTCGCAACAAAAAATTCGAAAATCTCGCACGATTATTGAAAGCTTACAATTAAAATGTATTTGCATTAAATGTAAATGAAATAAACAATTTTTGCGGAAAGCTTATACAAACTATTAAAAGCTTAATGAAAGCTCTATGTTTCGTACCTAATTTTGAATGCTTTAAAATCCATTTGCTATCCAGATAAACGTCTCTTAACAAAATTCTAACTTTTTCGAATATGAAGCTTCATCAATCTCGAATGTTCATTATTGAAAGCTTCGAATTAAAATGTAATTTTATATTATTTTTAATAGAATTTTTATCCGTTTTATTAAATTTATATGATATATGGAATTATCGTAGAAAGCTTATCCAAACTATTAAAGGGAGAGCCCCGAAGTTTCAAACTTAATTTATTACGTTTTAAAATCCATTTTCTATCCAAGTCGAGAACAGAAAAAATACTTCAAATATCTCGGGAGCTCATTGAATATTTAAATCGTAAATAAAAAGATTTCTTAGCGCTTTCGATTTCATCACAGAGCTGTTAAATGAAAATTTCGAATTTAGGAGGAAACTTAAATTCCATACTGACTAAAATAGTATTTTAATTAAGAGATTTCGCTGAGCTTTCGGGACTTTCTTAAAGCTTTTTCAGAAAATCTTGCATTTCCCACATTTTAAATTATTGGATGGTAAGTAAATTTCAAAAGACCGTAGGTCGGATTTCAGTGAGCAGTTTGCAGCAATAGAAATTGGTTACGATTTTGTTAATATTTCAGGTGTGCTCTGCGCCTTCTGCGCATTAGACTGCATGCTACTGCTTTCTATGAATATAGTTCAAGGGTTCAAGGGCTGCACCATTTCAAAATTAGTAGGTATATATATATATTTTGTATATATATTGGACTACCAGTTCATTCGAAAAATTTTCAGCGCATATGTAATTAGAACACCAGTACAATTCGTCAATTAAAGTTAATTTCCAGAGAAGGCATTGTTCAACAACAAAAATAAAATTTTATATCTGCTGACTTTAAGAAATCTTTATTTCTGGTTAAAATATCCCTAATGATAAAAGCTATATAAGAGATAAAGGGTACATGTTACAAAAATTATTACAGTAATTAGTACAGTATAGGACTTCTAAATGAAAATATTTTTATCGAGAATATCGATCAAGTATAAGAAGAATAAAATAATTGTGTCTTATAACAAATAAATAGTCAAATTAAGTTAAGCGCTAATACTCAAAATTATTTTTAAATTTATATAAAAAAAAAAAATCGAAAAATCTCAAATGTTTGAAACCGAGATACAATTTAGTTATTTAAAGATTTATTCTCTAGTATTCCATTTAAACTATTTTATATTGAAGTTGTGTAATATATAGTTAGCAATGTATATTGTACAACCCAAAATATACCTTTATGATTATGTATATTGTCCAACTTTTAGATTTTCTACAGGCCGACTGCTTTATCTTTCGCAAATTTACTATACTAGGACTTCGTTTTAATTTCAACATAGTATCTACAAAGTGAGAGTTTAAATATTTACCCCAAAAAGTACTGCAAATATAAGTATTGTTCACTCTCATATGAATACAAGTATATACGATTATTAAATTAAAATTCTAGTAACTATAGTATGTTCTGTTCCGTACAACCACCGTCCAACCTAACTTTTCTAGTTGCTTAATTTTGCAATGCGCTGTAATGTGTGCTACCGTTTAGTGAATAGTGATCCACTTCAACTCCGCAGGATTTTTTTTTAAAGAGGATTAGATTGTACTATTTATATAAGATTTTTTTTTACTTTACCAAACGTACACCGTTGGATTCTACTATAGAGAAATAAATTGAACCAGTCTAATATATGTTCGATAGTATAGGGTTTTGCAATGTTTTTACGAGCCACTTCAACTTCAAATAAAACTATAGTTACGATATTTTATTACAGTATATGGCTTTGGGAAAAAAAAAACTTTACTCGTACCAGCATGTTGGAAATGGACTATAATGTTATTACAACTATGATGATAGTTGTTAGGATATTTTTGATGGTTTGATGGTTTATCAATACACAAACCCTAATATACACAAGAGGAACTGTTTGATAACAGTATATAAGTAAAACCGAACTTAATGTATCGGGTATACGGGTTTGTAACATAGTAAACCACCATTTATCCAAAATGCTATAGTAAACCCCCTAACAGTATATTTAATATCTTCCTCCCCATATATGAGTATTTTGGTTAACTCGTACAACTATACTGCACTAGTTACAATATTTTTCTCGACACTTTTGTATTGAATAACTGTCAGTTTCATTATAAAAAAATAGTAGCATATTGTGAAGGGTATTTTCCGATCAGTAATCGGCATGTTGCAGTTCAAAAAACGTGACCTAAAACGGATGTGAATTGAAAAACGGGATATGAACGTAGATGAAGGAAACAGATTAAAATAAAATGTACCTTTTTTTAAAATTATTAATGTAAATTTATCGATAAAAGCTCTACACTACGAGTTTTAATACGTTTTACACGGTAGCTGAAAATTACTATTGGTGAAACTGAATTTTTATAAAACTACTACTACTTTTTGTGTATTCAATTATGTTAAGGTGCCAAAAATACGTGGTTAAGAAGATTTTAAATCATACGACTTCCTTGAGTCACGGCGAATGTTTTTGTGTAACAGTGCACACCAATATGATAACTTAATAACAAAACCAAACTTAAAACTCGTTTTCTCGAAACCATGTTTCGAAATGCGGTGGACATGCTTCCACTGTTTGTAATTGGTGAATCGTTTTAAAAATTTTTCCTGTTATTTGCAGATATATTTTCTTGTCCTTGAATGCAGCCGATTTTTTAATTTCAAAAAATTGGAATTTATTTTCAATAAATATTAGGAAGAAACAGGGAAATTCTCAAAATTTTTCTTTAGTAAAGCACCATTTCTTTAATTTTTTTTTGTAATTTCCTTTTCCTCAGGGACGAGATAGACTAACATACTTTCAATTTTTTTTTGTTTTTCCAATTTCAGGAATCCGTGATCCCGGATTTATGTCCACACCGCAAAGCAGTGCCGATGTGGCACTACCACACACCTGACAGTATTACGGCTAGCCATTTTTTTTTTATTCAAAAATTTTAAAATGTAGGTAGGTACTTAATGCCACTTAACATTAAAAAAAAATTTTCATTACAGTAATACGGTTCTTCTAAAAAAAATTTCTAAATGTACCCTTGTTTTGGACGTTCAAAAGTGATTTCTATAATTTTTCTTTGTGTTAAGCTACTCGATTAGTAGATAAGTTTTATGTAAAAAATTCCACTTATAATTATAATGAACAAATATATTTATTAGCAGTAGCTTCAAAAAATGACCATTTTCAAAATGCTCTTGGGAATCTATTTTATGTTCAGTTTCATTTTTCTTATCTGAAACTGGTCGTATTTTCATAATAAACAATAGACAGAATTGACTTGATACAAAAAACCGAAAAATCCACTGTTCTCGGGTGTTTTATGCAGTACACATGAGAGTGCACGTTAAAGAGGAGAGAGAGTACAAAGATTCAAAATATGCGATAATTTTTATTTTTTTATTTTATTTAATTTTAATTTTTTTTCTAATTTTTTTGCATTATGGTTGAACTTTGGATTATTCCACGCCCCCGTTGCCGTTGTAAAATAAATGGCATATAAATGTAGGGTTTGCAGCCCCGGGATCCCGGGATCCCGGCGTTTCTTCAAACCCCGAAATCCCGGAATTATACATATTTTAATCCCGGAATTTCGGGATTGAAAGTTTTTTCTCATCAACCAGAATTTATATCTCAGAAAGTTTCCTTTTTTCAAGAAATATGTACTTAGAATTTTGTTGTGCAATTATTTTTTTCTCAGCAAAATCTTCCAAGAAATTAATTTATAACGTAGTCTAGATATAATTACTATTATTTCACATCTTTTATTTTTTTTATTAAAAATCGGGCACGCGTAAGAAAATTTGCGAAGTTTTTTCCACTGGAAATAATTTTTAATAAGAAAAGCCCGCAAATAAGAAGTCGTTTCAGCGATTAAACGCTGGACGAGCTGTGTTTTCTAAAAGCCTATTTAACCCTCCGTTGGACACCTATTTTTAAACCTTCCGTCGGACACATGGTGCCTGGCTCAACCCCTTTGTATTAATATGCATTTATATGGGAAAAGGTGCTGCATGACGACTCATTTTTATACTACGCAGTTTCATTATTTTCATATCTCACCTTTCTCATTGGTTTTGGCCTATGTTGAACTACATGTGGAAGAAAAAAAAATGTCCTAAACCTATTTTGGATTATGAGAAAAACATGTTTTTTTAAATTTATTTTTGTACTTTATTTTGAATCATATAATGATGTTTAAAGAAAACAAATGGCATACCAAAGATTTTTATAAATGAATAATGCTCAATGAATACATGCTCAGAATCTGGAACGTATTTTTGCTGAGTAACCTTCTTCTGACTATTAATCTTCTGTTTCTGGCCATCCTGACTGTGGGATATGAAGAATAAATGTGTTGTAATGTTAATATTATTAATTGCTATCCAAGGAGATTCATGGCATCGTATGTGTATGTGTGTATGCATCCTATTATTGCTTGTACGGTGAAAGTAATAAGCCACACGTATATAGCTGCGAAGGTGTCAGGACATAAGTGCAATTTCTGAATCCTGGTATTAATTTTTGGAATGTCAATGCTATAAATGGTGGAAAAAACGTATACCACACAACACATGCATTTACACCCAGTTCACCTAATAGGCATACGGCAAGGGCAGTTGGTTTGTATTCTCAATTTGTTAGCATTAATATATTGTATTTCTGTAGAGTTCCCATGTAGGTACTATAAGGATGTGTGAAAAATTAGAAAGATGGTATTTAGTAAAACCACTTGCTGATAAACCTCTACATTGGCCCAGACGGCAACGTCGCAGCTTTTGGAAGAGGGAGGTTATGGATGGGTTCGATCCCATGTAGCGACGAATTATTATCTTAACAAAATAATGATTTTCGGTTGCCTCAGTTGTCGAACACCGCGGGATATCGAATGTTCACTTAAAGGTTGAAAAACCAATGGCGGTCCCACATGTACTACGTCTATTTTGTGGTTATAAAGTTTGCAGTCCCATTTGCAGCCATATCATTTGCGCCCACCTTGGTTGAATATGGGTTATCCTTTTTGGGTTGGGTTTTGGGACAAAAGTCGCATATCGTGTACTACCCAAATTCATTCGCTTGCGACCATGCTAAATATGCAACATTTTGGCGTGACGTCAGGTCGCAAACGTATGCAGCCATTTATATTCCGTGTATTATAGGCACAACAAAAATATTATTCAACCGTCAACGAAGATTTCTATTTCAGATAAATATTTCGATTTAAAATCATTTTAAATCTCCTTTTTTCAGTCCCTTTTTATATATCCTGTATGCCGATATTAAATGTCGATCATTATACTTTCAAAATACAATAATCTCTAGTTTACAATTTATCAGCCACAGAATTATAGTTGGACAGTGAGATTCTCGATGGAGTTGTGATTTTTCATGTGATTTTTAATTGTAACTTAACAAGTGTTTAAAAACACGATTTCTTCCAAACAAATGATTGGTATCATTTTTAATCTTGAACTACATAATAGCGATATTAACTTTAATATCAATTTAAAGTTTATCAATTTGGATGGATTGAAAAGAGTCATATTCCAAATAAATTGCATTGCGTATATAAAATTGAATAGCATATCTTTCCGGGTCGTCAAATAAACAGAAATACACAAGTCTGATAATAATAGGAAAACCTATATGCAATGCAGAGGTACTCTATATTTAATCTAATATGAAAAAGGTCCATACATGATAAGTTTACTGAAATGAAGTACCGAATAAGCAATACCCATTACCGTATGCCATTAAATAAATTTCTAAATGATAGATCAAAATAATCAAGAATATTCCTTTTTCCTTTCCCATCCTATAAAACAGTTCAATATTCATATATACTTATAGGAAATGCTCCATTTATATGAACAAGAAAGTCCATAAAAATTTTTTTTTTGCTATTCCTTTTTCGCACAATATCTTATAATGCTTTTATGCTTGGGCATATATGCAAAGGAATTTATATGTTTGTTACATAAAAATGAATATCAAAAAATCTAACATTAATCGCTATAATTTTAACTAAGAGAAACATAAGCGTTATTGAATCCGAGCATAATGTGATATAATGTATACCTATAGAAAAAAAAATGGTTATCACAAGACAGAACCAACATGTATCACTTACAAAATAATAATAAAGTAGTGTGCATACTGTTTAAAAGGAATCATCCATCCGGAAATTAAAGATAAAAATAATATTCCCATATAAGGTGTATAAATATAAAAAGATCTATCTACTTATTAAATTTTTTTCTATATTAAATCTCATACTATCTACAGTACATAGTATAATACTTGTAATAAATATGTTTTTATGATTTTTACGATAAAAGTATAAAGTTAAAATATGAAAATCGTGAAATCTTTGATAGAGACGGAATTTTGCAAACAACAAACACTCAATACAGTGTACATCATACTTCTTTCTAAATGCGTGAATTTTCAGATAACTTCACCTTTTTTATTTTATTCATGGAAGACACATTTGAATTCTTTGCCTTCTGCTTTTAATATAAATTTTTCCCTTGTGATATTCATAAACTTATTGAAAGCATATTGAATTTCTCAATCAAATGAAAAATTAATATATTGAATAAAGAAGGCATGTACATTAAAATAAGATGTTAGTCTTTAGGTCCAAAGCTCGCATTATTTTTATTTATATACTCTTCCATCATAATTTCAACCCGGGTTGCAAATTGCTGTGTATATGAATAGAGTGTTGAAGATTCAAAACCAACTCAAATTTAAACCATAACCAAACCATTTTAAACCAAATCTACAAAATCAGGAATTTTACTTTAAATCTCGTAAGAAATAAAATTGAATGAACAACTGGTGGCCTGGTTGTTGGAGCGGCGTCTATAATGGGTAATGCGGATGCTCTACCTTGCTTACCATTGTCAGGCCATATTGATATAGAAGAAATAGAAAGGATAAATTATCTAAATATGTGCGAAGAGTTGCCATTAAATCAAAAGGAAATTGGGTCGTGTCTTCACAATCATAAAATTCTTTCCAAAGTCTGTCAGTACGTCTTGTACGGATGGGCTAACTCTAATAAATTAGACAAGAGTTTAAACTTTAAACTAAATTATGCAAAACGAATCAGTCTATATTATGCTAAAAGTGTAATGCCTTGCTAGTCTAAACTTATGGCGTCAAGACCTTAGGGTGGTGAGCACTCTACCTTATTTTCAAAATTTTCAAATTTCTAAAACATTATGTAATTCTCATAACCTGCTCGAAATTGTCTATTCTAAACCGTTTAATTATCAAATACTACAACGAATTTCGCGGATTTTCAGGGTTCCCAAAGAAAGATTAAGAAGGTCCATGAATGACCAATCAGTATGCCCAAGTAGTATTAATTCTTGGGTCACCCGCTCTTATCGTTTAAGTCCCTCCAGCCCATTAAATATAAGTAGTGAATCCAATCTCGAGTATCGAGTACCCGGGTACTCGAAAATTTGATTGATTTTTCGATTACTCGATTACCC
>JANTOP010046058.1:0-10143 GCA_027564815.1 Symmerus nobilis | reverse complement strand
TTTATTGCTCATTTTCCATTCTAAATAAAAATAAAACAAATGTGATTAAGGTATTGTATCCACCAATTGTGAAATTAATGATAATAGTTGGTAACATATTTCAATATAATATATTTTATCTACATTCATACTCGTATATGAAGACACCTGGTCGAAGCACGCATTTCATTCTTGTTTAATCTTATCATATTACATTGTTTCACATACCGCAAACTTAAAATGATATCGTGGCATAATTGTTGCGATTCATTTGAAAACGAATTTCGGATAGTGAGCCCTGCAAGAATGGTTGTAAATAAGAGATCCGATATTTTAACTTGTAGAATCGGAGTTTCAATTACTGTAGTTATCAATTTTTGAAAACATGGCACGAAATGCCATTCAAAAATATAAGACTCTTCATTTAATTTAAAAGTGAAAATTCGAGCAAACATAATCTTACTTTCACAACTGAATCGGCTCCAATATAAATAAGTACATAAATATTCTTTACCAATAAGATTAAATAAACAGTAGATGAATATAAAATTATTAAATTAATAATGAGAAATTATATTACAATGTAATTGATATAATTATGCAAATACTATTTAAATAAAGATATTGATACTTTACTTCATATTAAATAATATTCAATGATAATCGAATAATTTTTCTATAATATTTAAATTAATTCAATTCTATGTTAATAAACTTTTTTACGCATTATGATTTATTGTTTAATTTTATTAGTGTTAATGGTATAACATTTTAAAATATACACCTCTAAAAATTGCTGTAATTATTTGATTATTATATAATTAGTTTGATTAACTATGAATTATAATCTCAATTCAAGGGTTATTTATGTGAAAATTAAATTACATATAATTTTAGCTGAAACCTCGCCGCATGAATATGGAAAATGGGAGCATATATGTATAAGTTGCGTTAGTCGAACATAAATTTATTGCGAAATTTTAATATTCTAACCAAAGAACCAGAGTTGAACGTAACATCTCATATGGAAATACTAGACAATAGAACTAAGTTTACAAGTTCTGCAGGATAAGAGAACCTTTTCCATAAATAAATATAGAATTACAATATTAAAATGAGATATCTATTACTTTCCGAACCATCGATCAGTATTTATATTATTATTAATCCTTATTATTCGGAGCTCTATGTGTGATTACAAGAAATTAATAGAAGAAGTTTTTCTATAATTATAATAAAAAGTATTATATTGTATAATTTTATTTAAATAATTTTATTATTCCTCACGAATTTTCTGATGTTTATTAAATTTGTTAGTTTTAGTATTTAATGCTTATTTATGTAATAAAGTGTGTAATTTTTTAAATAAAGGTTAAAGAGACAAATTCAGTATTTGTATAATACCCAGTCTAGTACGGCCGTATATAAATATTTATGAGAGTCAGGAAACTTCATAATGAAGTATTGTTTTTCCTTCATACCAAAATACTTTGTTAATTTAGGTACTATCTGGAAGAAAAATAGGTATACTAAATGTAATCATTTCAATTATACGCAAAGAGATGAGTATATATACGAGGAATTTCATATTTATATATTACATATCATTAATCTATTCGTTCTTTCAACTGCTTTATTTTGAAACCCATTATTCACTCCTAAAGTGGCTAAAAATAAAGGAGAATGATAAATGCGTTCATACGGATCAGACTGTCATCCTCTTCTCCTCACCTATAATTAAAATTAAATCCCTGAAGCAGGGGTGCACAGCGCCTAATACATAGGGTATTTAACATCCCCATAAAAATGAAAATAATTAAAATTAACATGACGTTTGCGAATGGAACGATTAATTTTAATTTGTATGTATTTTCAATTTGTTCAACTAAATATAATATCCTTCTTTTGATCGACTGATTTAATTACCTGCACTGGGAGTTTTTTCGTCGATAACGATACGACTCGAGCAAAAATTCATACATATTTTTATCTGCGCAGTGTATTTTCGAGTCGAGGCGAATCGTAATCGACTAAAAAACTCCCAGTGCTGGTATTGTATGATACTGAGTTGCTCTTCCTGTATGTTTCAAGCGGTTATTATTATGATTAATTATAATATCAATGCAGTTACTCCAGGGAAGCAAATTGTTTCTTAGCCGTAAGACATGGGAATTTGAGAAAACCGCAAGAAGATCATAAAAATAAATTATTAATAATTTTATAGCTTTTTCATTTTAGAATTTGAGGAACAATAGATTTGTAACCTTGAAAAATAAAATTAAAATACGAATATAAAGAGAATATAGGAAATATTAGATCGTAAAATTATTTTTTTGCTTTTTCAACTTTTTATGGTTTAAACAACAATGGCAAAACAAAATAAAAATTAATACTTTTAATATTTATTTTTACATTAACCAGAAACAACCCGTACAGTCATTTTATGTGTGCATTCCTACCCTAAAGTCAACAATCATGATCTCTCCTCATTCTCTTCTCCCATTTTATTTCAATTTCCTATAAATATTATGGATCAATAGTCATATTTATTATACTGGCAATAGCCAACATATCGTCATTGATGTGCAGGCGAATGGCGACTACAGCTGTCATGACTAAGTTTGGAATCAAATGACGCCGATGGCCGTCATGGGTAGTTCTGCAAAAACCTTGCAAATTTTGATAACTTTCATCTCTGTTCACCTGACGCTCAAATTTAAAAATAAAGCTTACGTTGTGTTTCTTAGCAGTAGCACAAACTCAATAATAAAATTATGTTTCAACGTGTTAAGGAAGTAATCTAAATATAAGTTCCTCACCACACCCTTAATATTAAAAGTATGGGTCGGCTTATTAACGAATTAATCTGAAACATATGGCTCTACTAGTTCTATGATTATAATATTTTAATATCTAATATGGTGTACGAGTATTTTAATAAAACTTATTGGTCCATGCATTTAATTACAACTTTAGGAATTATAAATTATAAAACGCCTATTACTTTTTATATATAGTAGGCACATATATATAGCTTCTATTATCTGTATAATAAGTTTTATTCAATTACAGCCACGATTGTAAAAAAGTCATACAGACTTCCATAAGCATGAAGCTATGAAAATCTTATAATAATAACATTAAATATTAAAACCTGAAGCTACACCCAATCATGTACACAACCATCTAGCGAAATTAGGTTATGCAATTTATATAAAAGATAAACCATAAGATTTTTAATTTTTTTATTATTTCTTACTCGAAAATGCTAAAGACATAATCTTTACTACCGTCGTGAATTTCGTACTCGTATATACGTTTAATGATAGAAAACCCACCTAGTTGTTTATTTAGCTATAAATGAGACTAATATAACTAGTTAAGTTATATATTTTACAAGAAATTGTAACTTTAATAAAGTGCACCATCAGGTTACCTATCAAACCTATAATCCAATTCTAATATATAACAAATACATATTATATGGTAAATGTAGCAAGACAATTTTATGAGTTAAGTTTATTATCACTTGCAATATACAGTAGCAGACCTTTATTAGATTACGGAGTTAGTTAATTGTCCAAAGCTCATGTAAGAACAAACCCTTACAACAAGGTTACGTTTTTAAGACATGAGGGCGGGTCAAAAAGTAGTTGGCTTTTTATTATAGATGACTCGCGAAAACAAAAATCGCAATATTATCCTGGGCAATCGGCAAGTAAAAGTGCGAAACCGCGTAACCCCGTAGTTTGTTACAATCCATACAGCAGAGCATACGTCCAAACGAATTCATAAATAGTAACAATAGTATGGATACGAAGAGTAGACGTCGAATATTGTTAAATATATAATTTCGTATTCGAATGTCGAATTCGAATGAGGAAAGGACTTGAAGATACGTTTTAACTATTTTGCACGTTTTATGAGAAATTCGAACAAGTATCAGATTCTTCAACTTATAATACAGGGTAGGATATATTAAAGATTATCTTCAGGTGAAAGAAGAGTTTCATGGCTGAAGAATCCGCATCCGAAAATTTCGATCCGGCAGTTAAAGCTGATGAAGACACAATAAAGCCATTAATTGATACAAACCGGTGAATAACAACTAGTGAGATCGTTGAGAGATTAAATTTATCAAATTCTACCGGTTATGATCATTTGAAACGCCTAGGTTTAATCGCAAAGCTAGACATATGGGTTCCTCATGTTCTTACGGATGGAAATTTGTGTCGTCGCGTTGAAGTCTGTGATTTGATTTTCAAATGTCAAGAAAATTATCGATTTTTGAAACGGATCATCACTGGGGAAGAGAAATGGGTTGTCTACAACAATGTTAAATACAAGAGATTATGGAGTAAAAAAGATGAACCTTCAAAGCACTTCGAAAACCGGTATTCATTAAAAAAGGTGATGATATTTGTCTGGTAGGATTTCAAAGGAATTGGTTTTTTAGCTTTTATCAGACAACAAATCTATCAATTCTGAATTGTACTATCATCAGCTGTACATATTAAATGATTCACAAGTTTGTTAAGTCGCTAAAGCTTTTACAGCTTGGATGGGATATACTGCCACACCCACCATATACTCCAGATCTGGCTTGTTCTGATTATTATTTGTTCCGGTTTTTACAAAATTGTTTATACGGTAAAACCTTTACTTCAAATGAGGTCAAAAATCATCTGAATCAGTGTTTTGCCAGCAAGGAACAAACATTATGAGCGGAAACATGCTACTACTGTATGTATCAAAAAGATGGCAAAAAGTATTGGGTCAAATGGACAAATATTCAATAAAAAAAAATCGTCTTTCATTTTCATAAAAAAGACGAAATTACTTTTTGAACAACCCAATAGTTTCGATAATATTTCTTATTTATTTTCAACAATTCAAGAATTTCGATTACAAAATATTCAAATGACATTTAATCAAATTATTCTTATAGGAACTGAACTGTCTATTGCCTGAGATTCCAGCCTACATACTTTTACAGACTCATTTCGAAAATGTCTCACTCTTAAAGATATAATTTCGAGATAACACTAATATTCTTCGTAAAAGATGTCACCAAGGCGTCTTAAAGGTATACGGCCTTCTTCAGATTGTATAGTATTGAGATGTCTAATAGGTGCCTTGAAGATATCTTCTCGAATAAAGACCATAAAAGGGGGCTCAAAAACTGACGAAATCTATCTTAAAGGACGTATATGAGATCTCTTTCCAACGTTAACGTCTTTTTGAGATGTCGTGTAGACATAGTGATAATCAAAATGATCTTTGAGACTACTTTGAGATGTATTTGTGAGGGGATAGTGTCTTTCATAGGTGATTGATTATGAATATTAAATCATTCCCATCTTGTTGTTTTTAGCAATTAAATATATATGTAGGTAAAATTAATAAAAGAAAATGCTTGTAACATAATCTTTTCTTTCTACAAATGGTCAAAAGATTGGTTGTTTTTCAAAATTACACGTCCTGTCATAATTCGACTTTAAGTACTTTAAGTACCATTTGATGTTTATGAATAATCATTTCTATATTAACCCCTTTTTTATGACCCTGACATTGTATTTTATTTGCGGTTTTAAATTTTCAAAGAGTATGACCGATAATTACATATAATTGAAGAAAATGTTTTATTGAATAGGATATTTTTGTCGTAGGTGCAAATACAATATATTGAAAATGTCTTTTGATATTATTTTCATGCATATTTTCCATATGCAGTGCAAACCTTTACGTCCTATCACTTGAAATGGCACTTATGGTATTATTTGCTATAAATAAATACCGGCTGAGCTAATATATAAATATTTATTGATACGTTTATTTTAGAATTTCATTCGCAAATATAAATTTAGGTTTAATGAAGTGAAATTTTTATTTATGACGGAGGATAATTTAAAAAAACAGAAAATGAAAAACACTATTGCAGGATGGCTTCTGTGAAAACTACTTGCTATATTCAAACATGTACAACTATTATTTGAGCTGTTCACTGCACAAAACGATTAACTCCACCTGGTTAAGTCATAGCTTTTTATATTTATAAAAAATTTCCCAAATAATAAAGAGTAACTCCATTAAGGGCAGAGGTATATTTTTTGGCATTTTTAATGAGTTTTCATGAATTATTCGCGCTGAAACAGTAAGACCTATTGAGAATATCATTTTTATCATAGTTTACTTTTGTGTATCATTTTTATTGATAGTTTTTATGTTTTACAAATTTTTATAAATCGTTTCGTTGCGTGGTACTCGCATGGTGTGCTATACCGCAGGTGATTGGATTTTAAACCGGTGGCCACGATATCTCGAGAACCACTGAATCGATTTACCTAAAATTTGGTCCGAATACATTAACTTATAACTTGAATTAAGAAAAATAGGATACATAATAAATTACGACCTGTAGAATTTGAAGAAAACTGAAAAATTTGACAAAAAAAAAGAAAAATCCGTTTTTTATTTTGTTATGTTTAATTTTTTCCAAAAGATCTAGTTATAAAGTTTAATCTGACATACCCAAGTATAACTTGTTTTTTTTTTTTAGGTCAGTCAAACTGGCTGAATCGTGGCCACCAATTAAATATAGCCTCCTGCGGTCTAATACGCCAGGCGACGACGTCCATTTTACATACAATATCGAGGTACCCTTTTCTCTAAAACTACTCAACCGATTTTCTTCAAATTTTGCAGGTTCTATCTTGGCTATAAAATAAGAAGGTTGTCTGGAGGATTTAAAAAAAAAAATTACGGATTTTACAGCATGTTGAAATTTTTTTTTTCAAATGATTTTCAACTTGCTGTAAAATCCTTATTTTTTTTAAATCCTCCTGACAACCTTCTTATTTTATATCCAAGATAGAGCCTGCAAAATTGGAAGAAAATCGGTTGAGTAGTTTTAGAGAAAAAGGTACCTCGATTTTGTATGTAAAATGGACAATTCAACTACCTCCTTAAGGGGTTTTTGTTCTAGTTGTTGAAAAAACTCGTAATGTTGCTAGCCGTGCAACAAAGACTTCGGTAGGAAAATTCAAATATTTAATATTGCTAGGATAACGCTTATCGATAATTTTTTAATTTACGTAATTAAAGTGTGTGTTTTTACATGTTCAATGTGTCTAAAAAATGAATGTCTAAAAAGTTCATAATTTATAAATTGCGCCAAGCCTTATCTCCCACGCAATACCCATGACGAAAAATCATTTCACTTGGCAAGTATATATATATAATTTCAAACAGAGCAAATATAATTCATATACACGTAACCCTTTTTTACACGGTCTTTTTTACACGATTTTCAAATAACATAGTCGAAGAAATAATATTTAATATTGATATATTGGTATATTTAAAAAGAAATAATATTTATAATATTGGTATATTATACCAATCTTGTTTTTACACGGCAAAAAATTGTCTCTTTTTAATTTTCACTATATAATTAGGGGAACTAGGGAATTAGGGGCATTCTATGTTCAATAATTATCTTTTCATTTTTTAAGTATTTACTATATTCAAACATATCAATAATTTTACCGTCTACCGAAGATTTTATTTTAAATCGTGTAAAAAAGGTACAGTTTTTTTACACGAAAGTCTGAAACGTATCGTTTACACGTTTGTGTGAAAAAAGGTTCAGGTGTATTTAAAATATTAATATGGTGTCATATACCATCTACCTACTAACTATTAAATTAAAAACTCATATATTTAATAACAATTTTCACTTATTTCCATCATATCAACAAGATTAAGTAGTTATAGAAATATAGGTTAAGCATGCAAGCCTTGGGTATAATACTTTCTGATTAGATCGCTATTTCCATTAAATTAATAGACGAACGAAAGTCTGTTTTCAAAACACTTTTCCCATTTATTACGAGTATAATATAAAAGTACATATGTAATATATTGGCACTACTTGTATTTTCTGTATAATGGAAAAAAATATGGAAAATGAATAATTAATTTATTAAATAGTAAATTATCTATTCAGATGATTTAAATATTGATATATCATTAGGTGATTTTTCTTTCTATTAACAACTTCTTTACCTTCTTCAAAAACGTATATTGGTCAACGATCTTAATTTTAAACTGTAATATCACTAATTGTACAATAATGCACTTTCTTTATATTCTCTCAGATGACGTTTACTTTTCAATATTAGCATATGTTTTGCCTTTAAGCTAATATAATATTTTTTTTAACAATTTTAACAATTTATCATATTACCGTAAAATCTTCCATTAGAGTTAACAATATATTCTAGGTATTCTCATTGGTAAAATTATATTCCACCCAGGGCATATATTCAAATTATATGCCCAGCGGTGCGATTTTGCACACGCTTAACCATGTTAAGGTATGATGATGATGATCGAAAAAATCTCTTATGCGTGTGCAAATTCGCACCGCAGCGCAGGTAGAAATTTGTCTGGGCATTCCAACATTATGCCTATCGCCTATAGATATATTTTGGCTTGCCACATAAAACAGCGTTTCCAGATTAATGATATTGTTAATAGATGATATTGTTGTGAAATTATTATTGTTTGAATATCCTTATAAGGAATAATATATCTTGATGTTTCCAAAATGAATAAATAGGAAAAAGGAAGTTATTCTTAAAGGGTATGCGAATGCGTAAATATAGATCTGCCAAAAAGTTAAAACAATGGAATTACTTATGACCATAATCAGTGATGATCGAACAATCGAAGTATGAAATGATACTATGATAGTATAAGTGGCCATCCGCGAGAAAACCCACCTAGTGTGCGATAATTTTCTGACATATTCTAAGTGATTTTACATACTTTAAAGTACCCGAAAACGTTCTTACTTTCGTTATCCGTTTTTTTGACACACTAGTTGGGTTTTCTCGTGGACGGTCACATATTATGTTTTTTCAAAGCCCAGCGGTGTTAATTACAGGCTACTGAATATGAATATTTCATAAGTAAATGTATACAGTCACATATGTATGATGGTTTAATATATGAAATATGGTTCAAGGAGACATGAAACCCAAAATTGACCAAAATTGCAGAAAAATGAGAAAAAATATTTATTTCATATTTTGAATCTTTGGACTGTCCTATTTCACGTGATGTAATTGAAATTTGAAACACCCACTCTAAACTCATTGAAATGTAAAATTTAAGATGCGGTGTCAAGATTGAATACATAACATTATTATATTAAAGCTATCTTTAAATCGATTTATGTATCTCCACTATTTATTTTTCAAATTTTCCAAGATTCAAAATTCTCCTCGGAGCTGAATTTGCATGCGATTTTACTGTTTTTTTTCTCACGTACTCAGTAAAAGATTACGATTAAATTCTAAAGACAGATTTTGTTTTTGCACAAAGTTATTACCTATTTAGAGCACAAAACACCCGAAAATTGTCGATTTTTCGGTTTTCTGTGTCAAGTCGAAGTAGAAATGCTATAACTTTGAAAAAAAAGTTTATCAAAATTCCATCTTTAGAAATCATTTATTATGAAAGTGCGAACAGGTTAAGGTAAGAAAAATGAAAATCGAAAATAAAATGGACTCCGAGGAGCATTTTGAAAATGGCCCCTTTTTGAAGTTATTGTTAATAAATAAATATGTTTAGTGTAATTATTATTGAAATTTTTTACATAAATGTGATCTATTGATAGAGCAGCTGAATACTACCAAAAATTATCAAAAACGGTTGAATAATAACGATTTTAGCCATTTGAGTTGCATGTCTCCTTAATATGAAAAAATAGTCATATCATTAGAAAAAATTAAATTTATCTGGCCTCGAACTCGTTGAAAATGTCTAAGATTGTCATATGCGGTTTTGGTAGGCTGTGCCATAAAATTGCCTGTTGTAGCTAGAATGTGCCGAAGTACGATTACTGCTAGTGGTTTTGAATTTTTTATTTCTCGAAAATCAATTATGTATTAAACTCGTGTGCTATTGAAGTCAATAATATTGATAATATTGAACCTATTATTCATTCGGTCGCCATTTCTAAAAAAATACGCTTAAAATAATTTAAACTAATAGACGGTGAGCTGGCTACATGCCGAGTAACATAACTAGCTGCCCGGAATGTTTCACCTGGAAAATGTTCGATTGCTGCGGGTAGGACGATAGTCCGACCGTCAG
>JANTOP010046047.1:0-10143 GCA_027564815.1 Symmerus nobilis | reverse complement strand
TTCATTTCTAGTCAAGCCCTACATATACTATAAATTTGGGCGAAATCGGTGATGACGAGTTCATAGGGTCCCCTTGTTAGTGTGTTTCGCTTGTAAGCCCACGATATATTATTTTGGCTTATAATATTTTACGTATAATATATTATTGGAATAGTTTGCGAAGAATTTTTGAACGATAGATAACGTACGTGAATGGCCTTTTGTCTCTACAAATGAAACATACCGGCTCATGCTTCGCCGCTACCTAGGACCGAACATGTTATTAAACAAACACACATTGTGTTTTTTATTGATAACATGTCATCCGTCATTGATAAAAATGTAGGAAATCACAAAGGGTTCTGTAGGAATGTTCTTCAAATGTAGGAAAAAGGTTCTGTGGTGTAATAATTAACACACAAGACCGGCAATCCTTGAAATATAGGTGAAAGTCCTTATAGAGAACTTGTAGAGAAACTTGTTAATGCTTTTACAATATTCTTTCATAAGGACCCAATTTTATATCGTCTCTTGGGTAATTCATATACCTGGAACATCCGCAGCACCGGGAAAATGTTGGTTTTATATGTGAATTTCGTCTACCTAACTTCGACTTTGGAAAATTCCTTTATGGAAAATTATTCTTAAAAATTATTCTTGTTCTTAATTACATTAACAAAACAATTTCAATAACAAAAAAACATTCCAACAGGAAAAAAACTTCCTTAGTTCTTAAAATGTGACATTAACCCCATGTACGTAGACTTTTCTGTTTAGTATAAATTATATAGCGAAACCGTCAAGTTCTTAAGTGCATATTCAATTTATTGCATCAAATGCATGTTCACGACAATATTAAGAAAATATCTAGCATGTATGGTAGGGATAGGGACGAGTATAGGAACATGTAAACTGAGTGAATATTACGAGTTTGCTAGACAAAATTTATTTTCAAATATCATACTCTAGCCCAGATATGCTAAACCCACGGGTCTTGAGGCCTATATAGGTCTAACCTAAATTATATGAGGCTCTTATAATTTTAAAGGGGATTACTATTAAAGGGGGCAGTTCGAACAAAATAGATGAAAAACTTTTAAAAACTTGAAAAAGTGATTGTTTTTATTGCATAAAAATAAACTAGACTTTATTCCACAACGGTGTGTACCAGGTTTTTGATAATAGAGCGGCCCAATATATTTTTTTCCACAATTTTTTCACCCCGTTAACTTTCACACCTATTTCAAATGTTCTGAAAAATAGTCTCTTGCTTACATAATAATCTTTTCAACATAAACCATAAAACCTACAACATTCAATATCTTTCATTAGAATACACATTAAGCATACGATTCCTGAGAAAAAGATGGTTAAAGTTGGGTAGTTTTCCATTCAGCGTGAAATCCCCGAAGAAGCCCCTTAAGTTAGTTTTCGAGTGATGTTAAGAATAACCAGTAATTACTACCAATTTAACCTCTTCATGGCGTAATGGGTAGTATACCCGCTTTTGAAGAGGGGCTGCAGGTTCGAAACCAGGCGTCGTCACAATGATCGAATTTGAAACCGCATCATATTGGATGGTGATGTAAAGCTGGCCCCTGTATAAGAATATCAGTATTCTTATACGGAGACTACTTGTGTATTGGGGGTGTCATCAAAAACAATACACATCCATTGCTATTAATATGTAAATGGTCAACAGCAATTGATAAAATGATCAAAATAAAGAAATAACAAATAATACGATTGAGCGCTAGAGTGACTACCTAGCCTCGTTAATAATCGAAATAAGTCACCAAAATTTCCATATGGAAGTGCATGTACTCCTTCGAGGAGTGATGGTAAAAGATGACTACTAATTTTAATTGTGATAAATTGGTCTAATTCGTAAATAAATTCGTCTAAACCAATAGATGGCACCACATGAACAGCAAACTTTATTGAACCCTTTGCACATGGATTGAAATTTGATTTGTTAAGGGTAGATTATCATTTGAAAAAGAAAACATGTTTATTGTTCACTGACAATAAATATATGACATTTCAATTGGTTTGAAGCCGAGGTTTAAAAGTTTTAGACGAATAGAGACACTGAAATAGACGAGTTTTACATTCTTTTCCAGAACAATCGGGGTCCATCTATAGGCCCACAGTAATTTTAGTACGCACGTGGCTGAAGATTTCCGTCACACATTAGATGGAAAAATTAAGTACACTATTAGGTAGGTGATAAATACACTAAATTATATACTTTATATGCTTTTTAATTTGGTTCTGATACTGAATTGGGCTAGACACACCTGCTCTCCTCGGTGGTCCTCATGTGATTAAGATCGTGAATGATTCAGATCCAAAGATGACAGATATCCAAATAAAACATTTTGAGGCAATTAGGATATATCAAACAAAATTCATCGTTTACTGTGCTATTTAATAAAATAGCCTAAAACTCTAGCTTGCTAAGGGTGGAATGTTCCGTTAACCAAAAAATTTCAATACATGTTTAAAGATCACTGAACTGTGATCACCAAAATGTCACATTGATAATTTACACAAAAAAATTTTTTTTCCTTCTTCCTAAATACAAGTGACTAAATATCTTGCAATTGGCAAAAAGAATAAATATTTACTTTTTTCCAAACCATTGACTCTGTATGTGAATATTTAAAAAAAATATATACCAGATATTAAGTAAATTCACCGATATCCTAATATAGAGCAAAGCTATGTAAATATCTTTAGTAATATACCAAAATCAAACAAAAGATAACAAAATTGTATATTTAACTTCATTATGTATAGTATATTCACTATATGTTTCTCGCGTAGTTATTTGTAATTTCTATTTATTCATTAAGATTCTTTGAGATCGTGTAGACTGCCTTGACATTTATTTATAATCTAACCTGCGATTATATGCACGTATATTCGCATATAAGGTGAGAAAAAAATCAATTTCCAATTTTTAAATTATAAAATGGTAAGTATGTACATTTGAAATATTATGTTACGGAATAGTGGGTGAAAAGACGATTATTCAGGTAACTTATTTATTCTCCTAACTACAACCTAAGCAATATTCGTCAATATAATGATTTGTTGAAGATGATCGTTAAGAAGGATTCGCGTCGGTGACTATTCCTAATTTATATTTATTATTAAATTCAATTAAAATCCCAAGTTTATCTCAGAGTAAGATTTTGAAGTGATAAAAACTTGAAATACAAATTACAAATATGTAGTTAAGGAACTCTATTGTAATTACTGTGGCGGATCATTCAGATCAGACAGTACCACAAAAGAAAAACAACATCAATTAACATTATTTTTAATTTCTAATATAATTTCAATCAAGCATATTTTAATCATTGCAGATATTATAAAATATAGTGTAGTTATCATATCCCGAAAAGAATACGTTTAATTACAAAAATTTAATTTAATTTGATATGACTACAACAGCATTTTAAAATTTCCATATTATTTAAAAAATATTACCGCATTGATTGTGTGGCACAATATTATAAATTACCCATTAGATATTTAAACCAAATTCGATGGAAAGAAAAAATAAAATAATGTAACTAACCCAGCAGCTTGAATAACCTTTAATGATCATTAATTTTTCCCGATATTGTACAAATTTGTTCATCTCATTTGTTCATAAAAATGTCTTAAAAAAGAAAATTGAAAAGAAGATAAAAAGAAATAATAACTATATATCTCCTAATAATTCAAAAAATAAAAAATGACATCATCAACATCAAAAAAATACTAACAACACCACGGATCAAAAAACAACATTAAGCGGAATAAGACTTACGAAGTCTTAAGACGAAAAAAAACAATATGATAAAAATCTTATTAAATACAATTAAACCAGTTTACATTCTCTTAATAATATTCCAAGCCATCAATCGACTGTCTTTTGGAGTCCGCGATCGCTCCATTTTTATCATTATTATCATTTATTATTTTGTCTATATACGAGTACCTCAGTACACTCATATACGATTATACATAATATACAATTTATGAATATTTGATTATAAATAATAATTATAATATTTTATTATAATGTTGTTGTAAAATAGCTAAATGGTTTCATTTTAAATTCATTTTTTTGTGTATCCATCATTCGTCAAATGCTTAAAATTCGTTCAGTTGATTTATTAAGAGTCATTAATAAAAAGACGATGAATATAAAGCAATAACTAATCATGTTACAGCGTTATTTCTTATTCATTTGGTTTTTCAACTGATTATTCAGATTGAGTATGATATTTAAATGGTACAATTTTAAAAACAAACTAGTACAATTGAAAAACTGATTTTCTCTCATTACAGTAAAAAAAAACCTCCTACCTTTTAAATTTCTGTCTTGAAAATACAAAGAGAATTTCGTATTTGTTTTCTATAGACCCCTATACCCTATGGTTTATGACAGCATGGTTTACTACCAATCCAAGAAATCAAAGACCATTAATTATGATGCAAATATAAATTTCGAACACAAATTTCGTATATCGATAGTTGGCACAATGGAAATTCTTATTATCAAACAAATTGCACATTATTTTATTTTTTATTTGATGCGATTTGGTGTTGTGTTATTTTTACAAGATTTCTTTTCAACATGTTTATACAACTACTTATAAAAAAGGCCGGTAATCATATAAGTCCAAAAGATTTTTATTATGTCTTTTTAAATCCATTCATTGTCTACCATAGAAAATACGAGCATAAATGTTTCCTCATATTTATAAACACATACAAGCTTACACTATCTTATTAGCACGATTAATACGCTTATTTTATTTAAATATGTATTAAATTTAACATCCACAATTTCCTTAGAACCTAGACATTTGGTTGGAATAAATTCAAGCCAAGAAAATTTCACTTGGAAACCAAATTTATTTATACAGTCTCGAAAAAGTATTGAGTATGGAAATTGAAAAGTTGAATCTCAAATAATTTCAGGAAATTGGACAATTTTCTGAAAAATTCAAACATTTTGGAGCATCAGAACTTAATTGAAAATTAAAAAATTTCGAGTAAACAATAAATAAACGGAGAGCCAGTGACGTTTTTATCCATGTCATTTTATATCAAATGGTTCTGTTATTAATCGTTTGGAGACCTTGTCTTGATTTTATTTCGGCACTTCTTTTATTCCACTTCGTCTTCCCTACCCCCTGGGTGCCTTCCAAGGGGTTTTCTAAATCTAAAGTACCACTTTTAAACGATCGAATTTGTTTCTTTAAATTAATCTTTGCTACCTTACAATGCCTAAATTTAAATCGCCAGACGTATTTATTATTGCTAACTACTCGCCAGACGCCATATAAAATATCTATTATAAACAGGTTTCGGGCTTTCTATTATAAGCAGGGTCGTTAACTAACATTTTAAAATTAATAAAAGTGCTACTTGGCAAAAATCCTTTTGAGCCTCACTGCGCTGTAAAGTCAAGACAAGGTCTCCAAACCATTAATAACAGAAGCATTTGATATAAAATGACATGGGTAAAAACATCGCTGGCTCTTAGGATACAAAAGCATTAAAAAATTAAATGAAAGAGGCAAAAATAATTTTTCTTCAATTCAGACCTTTCCGCTGAAAGAAGATAATTCAAAAAGGGGCAGCATAATTCCCTATCCCTATACCTTTAAATTTACAACGAACTTATAACAACCAGCAAACAAACTAAGATTACAGATTTTTCAAAAAGGGTAGAAAATGCGCAAAATCTGAATAACGAACTTCCGTTAGTTAGATACTAGTTAATTAGATATTAGATATAATTTTATCATGTTATTATTTACGCTACAATATTTACATATATTTTTGTACTAATAGTTTTAATACAAATGAAACTGATTACCCCTTTGAAATGAAGCCGTTTTTGTACATGCTCTTAAAGGCCCCACTCACTATTCAATTTCTCTTCAACAAATTGATCAATTTGTCAACTTGCTTGCCAACCGATTGTAACGTGTGTGGGATGATTGGATCAACCGTTGATAAGTTGAATGTGCATACAATTCAACTAGGATTTGTTGAAGAGAAATTGATGTGTGTATAGCTATGTTGTCAACTTACATTCAATTTTAGTTAAAAAGTAAATACCCTGGTGGCAACATCAATTCGGAAACATATTTTCGTATATTTTTATAATTTTAGTTTTATGTTGAAGTGAAATTGAATAGCCTGTGGCCCTGTTGGAGAACAATTGACAAGTTGATATCAACAACAATAATGAATGGATGAATGGGCCGTTTTAGTCTCATACAACACGGTTTCGTACAACACGGAATTATGTTGGAACCTATCTACCGTGTTATAGTAGTCGTTATACTAATAATAGCAAGACAGAGTTTAGAAGAAAAATGTGTTAGGGTAAGAATATAATTAAATATAAATATAATTTCTTATATTTTACCGAAATTATATTTTATATATTCATTACCATATGTTAACCCTAAATAAAATGTAAATTATTTTAAAATATAATTTTCAATTATAGTGCCCTATATTTTTTACGCACGCTGTATTCCCCCATGTTACAAATGAAAAATTAAGTTATTTAGCATACAATAATAGTTGTAAGAAGTCTATATACATCTAACAACGATGATATGAAAAAAAAACACGTTACACAAAATTCGTGTAGTCTCTGATTGATTTCTCAGATAATAATTCTTGTTTTGAAACATTATTTTGTTGAGGAGAATAAATTATCGGACGGAAGGAAAAAAACCCCTAAAGCGCGTTATAACCACCAATTGTCACTAACTAAATATTTACCTGTTGCCGTGCGATTCTCTTTAAACCCTATATTAAGATCAATTGCACACTCTTGTAATGTATATTATATATTTAGATGGGTTCCACATAAATTATTTAAAGAAGGAGGTTAAATTGATATGGGTTTTTCATAGTACATTTAGCAAAGAATGATGTTTAGTTTACATACAAAATTACATTCAATTGAATGTTTTTCTCTTATTTAAAACTATACTATCTACCAATAGTAAATGCATTCATTTATACAAAAACAATTTTATACTCAACTATGTACAAAAATGTGAAAGAAAAATAACTCAACCATTTCAATTTTATAAATAATTCTTGAGTATGAATAAACTAAAAGCTAAAATTGGAGGAGATATCACACATATGTTAAGCTCCGCTCAACAAACCTTACGTTACTCATTTACAATTTTTTTGGATGCAATCAATATCAAAATGTTAAATCATAAAATCTGTAAAATGTTTTAGATGTTTTGTATAATCATTTAGAACCCCCTGTCATTTAACCAACCCTAAATTGCACAATTGCGTTCACAATTAAAATAATCAATGTTTCCTTTTAAAATAAGTATTGTTGACTAGTGTATCCCTCTGAAATACAAAGAAAATTATCCATTAGAATGATAATAATAAATAATGATTGCGCATGGTACTAAAGTTTAACATTTTATTTATTTTATTCAGTATAAAATACAAATTTCTTTTAACCATAACAGAACATGGTACTTAATGATATTGAAATTGGTATAAATGGTGATTGAAATAATAGTAAAAAAAGAATATAAATAAATAAATAAAAATGTGTGGTAATAATCGTGTCCATCAAACTATACTATATAATAATCACATTTGTTGTACAATTAGAAAAAAAATTATAGGTAAATGAATATTAAAAAACTAGAAACTAAAACATCTATCGATTGTCAGCGAAAAAAAAATTGGTCTGCAGGAAACTTAATATTATTCCATAATTGCTCGAGCAATTCTGTAGGTAGCTCTTAGTCTATTACTCAAGTTTAGATTTGGGAATAATTGACCTTACTTAGTTAGATCTCTCCTCAAACATATTGAGGAGTACAATATTGGGAAAAATTTATACCTGGCATCAGTGGTGGAAGTTTTTCGAGTCGTCTCGACCGGTTCAATGAAATTTCGTATACATATTTTTATTTGCGCAGTGGGGTTTTCACCTTAACAATTAAACCTGCACCCTATTAATTTTAAGAAAAAAAAAATGACTCAAGAAAATTTCACGAATTTCTCCCATTTTGCAAATTATATAACTTTTTGTAAATATATGAATTTAAATTACAGATAATAGTCGATCGTTAAGTGAACGTTTCGATGTATATAATGTTTAATATCGAACTGCTCATTATTTTATTTCTAATATATTTTTCTATTCAAGTCAAGTCAATCGATCCGAATGGACAGATCGATTTTTGCATAAATCAATCAATTTGTATTGAGTTAAATGAATATGATTAACATTTTAAATTTTAAAAACAAAATGTTATTAATTTGATGTTAATGAATAAAATATCTTTATTTATTGTTCGATCCATTCTATGAAATTCTATGAAAAACTATATTTTATTATGTAGTTAGATTGTTTTATCATAGAAATACTAGTATTAACTACCACTGATATTTGTAAGTTACAGACAAACAGTGATCATCATACAATTTCAGCAAACTTTGAACGATTTGAATTATTTTGAAATATAATATAACATTTTTGTAACAGCGAATCGTGATTGTTCATTTACTTTGTTCTTTGTACTATTAAATTAGATTTCATTGTTTAGAAAATCGAAATTTGTTCTGCTCAAAAACTGTTATCGAATTTAAAAATGAATGATAATGACAACTGGTTTTTAAAAAATTTTAAACAGTCTTTTAGCCATAATACGATTACATTTATTGCTTATTTTACTGATACTGATAATCAAATTCATAGACCCCCTATCTCCGTGTCCATAACGAAAATGTTGAAGCTTTGTTGATTTTACAGTTGACTGCTTTTATACATTGACAAAGTATCAATTCTTTCCATCATAGGTAGATAGATACGAGTATTCTTTCGATGGTTAATAAAGCTAGAAAGTTAACCTATGTAATATTCAGAAAATTGTATCGAATGTATCCAGAACTGCTAATATCTCGCAACAAAAAAAAATACCTAAATTGGTCTAATAACACTTGTACATACTTATTCATAATCACTGTATTATTGCAAAGTTATCTTGAATTAATATGAAAGTGCGTACCGTATGAAGGGGTGAATCCGGCACCCGGGGGTGAATCCGTCAGTTTCCAAAAAATTAATATAATAATTTTTAAACGGTCTTTTTTAGTTAGCGAAGACAAAAACTAAATTATATCAATTTTTGGTATAGTGTTAACTACCTATCGAAAAAGAAAGTTTTTACCAATTTCATATATTCCAAAAGTTACACGCTCATAGAAATGTTATCAATTACATTGTGAAATTATATTGACTTTGATTGGTTAGCGCGGTAAGTAAATATAATTGAAAAAATTTTGTATTTTGTAATAATGATTACGTATGTATTCATCTTCAAAGATATGTAAGAACATTATATGAATATGAATGTAATTTGTTTTTATGCTGGTATTCTATTATTATGTCCATATTTCATATTTTTTGGGGTGAATCCGTCACTTTTTATTCCAACAATTTGAGTTTATCAAACTCATTGTTCATTGTTATACATGGTTAATTTTGATTTTCATCTTAGTTAATAATGGCTAGAAATTATAACAGTTGAAAAATATACACTTTCAGGAGAGCCAAGAAACTAAAAAGTATTTATCCCGTACAAGACTGGACTGGACATTTTGCTTACAATTTTCGATCACTTCTACTAATTGGAAAATTTTGAAATAATATTTTTTATACTCAGAATTGAGTGTTGAATCAAAATGGGCGATAAAAAAATCGACTTTTCTCTTTTTTGAGGAAGTGACCCCCTTAAATGAATTATTTTTCTTATCAATATTACTTTTTACATTGAATTGCATGTTACAAGAGGATTTGATAAATATGAAGCACCTTTTTTTCAATTTGAAATTTGAAAAGTGACGGATTTACCCCTTCCGACGGTACTTAAAATGCATGCAAAGCTACATTATTTAAAGATTTATCATAAATCTTTAAGGACAGAGGTTCACTTTTTTTTGCATTTTTTATGAGTTTTCATGAATTTTTCGAGCTGAAACAGTGAGACCTATCGAGAAGTTCTTTTCCGTATCATTTTTATTGATAGTTTTTATGTTGATACAAATTTTTATAAGACATTTCGTTGCGTCGTACTCGCTTGGCGT
>JANTOP010046036.1:0-10144 GCA_027564815.1 Symmerus nobilis | reverse complement strand
GCTAGTCAGTCAACTTCAATAATCTAATTCTCCATAAATTACTTCTTTTTATATATTTTTTTTTATTGAATTTTCTTATTTTTATATTATTAATTATTAAATTGTTAACTACTATTTATGTATCCATTTTTTAATTATTAATTAAATAACTTAATAGTTTTGTTATATAAATAGTTGTCATAAATCGTTTTTTTTTCTTTTTCTTTTTTTATTAATTATTTAAAATTATTAAATGTTATTTTGGTAGTCGGATTGGTAAAAAAGATCAGTCGAAAAAATGATAGAAACTTCGCCTTATAAAAATTTTTTTTTGTTTATAAATTTTATATATTAATTAAATTAATTAAATTATTTAATTTAATTTTTCCTCTTCTTCCTTATATAGAAAAACTATAAATCAATTTTTGTATATATATGTATAAATACGTTATTGTATATATATATTCTTTTATTTATGTAAATTCTTGTAAATGTAAATTATAAATTAAACACTAATATATTTAGAACACGATCAATTTAAAAATGATATTTAATGGGCAAGATTTAAAATTGTTTAATTTTATTTGGTTGATATATAAATTTTAATTGATAATTTTTTGATTTTTACATCGATATTAATTATGACGAATTATTATGTAAAATAATAAAGCAGCCAAATTACTTTTTTATTTTAAATTTTGAATAACCTTGACGAATTAAATATAAAATTAAATAAATTTAAGAAGCAAAGAGAACAAATTCATCAAGAATAGATGCGACGGACTAACAAGAAACATTAAATGTTAGAGGTTATTCTGTCTCATGTCTTTTGAACGGTTTAATGTAAAAAAAACTCACTACTGAGTTAAATGTGTTACCTTGGTTATAAGCCGTTTCAGACGAAATGTCTTCAGAGAATTACTTCTGCCCCCAAAATTACTTTCAAACTTTGTTTGTTAAGCCTTTTTTGTTCTACTAGTCTAGGAGAAATATAATTTTTAATTAGTACATTTCTGAATGAAATAGAAAATTAAAATAACAAAAATTAGCTTAAATAAGAATTAACAAAACTTTACAATTACAAGGTTTAAATAAACCATCATACAATACGGTTTCTCAAAAAACAAGAGGCTTACTAATAATATACGATCGATTTGAATTCGCCATCAATTTGAATGGTATTGATAATGGTAAGAATTTTTCGGACCTAAAGTGAATTAATAAAATTTAAATAGAATTTATTTTGTCTAGAATTGAATAATATTTGGTATGAAAGCCATTATTCTCCATTAATTATTGTCTTACCGTAAATGACATTAAAAAATTAGAATTCAATTTTAATTAAATAGAAAAATGGTTAAAAGTTATCCATTAAATTAATATTGCCATTCAAATTGATACGAATTTAGTTCGGCACATCTGTATTTTAATTTTTTATTATTTTCATTTAAATTGTTAAATATTATTTTCTTTCCCATCAATATATTAAATTCCTAACTAAAAAATAATATTAAATATTTATTTACGACAATGTTTATTAATATTTTAATTAATTCATACGTTTTTTTTTTAATATTCCAATTTTAAATCAATTGTACAAATTAATTTTACATTTACCTTCATTTGTATTACAATCCTAAATTAATTAGACACTAATTTCTATAAAATTGTACAATATTTTTAAAAATACAAAAATATATCCGGCGAGCGTTGTTTTTTTTTAGTATTAAATATATTTAAATTAGAAGTACGCTATTTGAATTAATTAAATTAGTCAATTAATAAATTTATAAATTTTAATCAATTAAAGCGATTAATAAATTCTGTAGACATAATGAATGGAAATAATTAATTTTTAAAACTCCAGTAAAGCGATAATTCAAAATAGGAAAATTCAGAATAACGTAAAACCACTGGTATATAGAAAATAAATTAATTTTAACAATAAAAATTAATTAAAAGGAAATTAATTCTCATATTTATGCTAGTATAATTATATATATTAAATTTCTTTGTTTTATAAAAATAAAATAAAAATTTAGCTTCATTGTTTAAAAAATAAAAAAATAAAATCCTTGTCAGCGATTATCGTTGAGCAAATGTGGACGAATTTCTTCATTGTTTTTTTTTTTTAAATTTCCTATTCTAATTAATTAACTATTTTATATTGTTGGTTTGATATTAAAATTAATAATTAAAATAATAAAAAATGATAGTTTTTTAAATTATAGATAAGAGAATGCATTTATTTTCTTTTTGTTTCAATTAAAATCAAAGCATCAATTTAAAAATTTAAATACTGTCAACATGTAAGATTCTTTATATTAAATGAATTAATTACAATATAGAGAATTCATTTTAAAAGAAATAAAAATAAAAGAAAAGAAATTATTATAGTCGCTTAGTAAATATTAAAATTATTTTTAAATATTTATGTTCAATGTATCTTTGGAGCGCTTCGATCATTTATCGATTTATTTCGTTTCAAAGTGGCTCCACGTTTTATTTGATCCATTAATGATTCATGGCATAAACGTGGATCCGGCTAAAAATAAGAAAATTAGGAAAATTAAATTATTTTCGAATTTTTAAATAATTTATATAATTTAATATGATTTATAAAACAAATTAAAGAATTAAATTAAAAGCTCATTTCGAATTAAGTTAAAATCCAAAAATTTAGCAATTATTGTTATAAAAAAAGGAGAGCAGACCAACGAACCAATGTTTACGCGAACGGAATTGTCACGATTTCACTTCCTCGGATAGCCGAATTAAAGCAAAAAATATTTAACCACCCAATGTGAGGATAATATTAATTAATTAATTTTGTAAATGAAATTTCTCTCTTTAGCTCAAATTAATATTGTAAATTAGTAAAATGAGTATTAGGAAAATCCATAAATCCAATTAGCCCCGGGGATAAACTCTCAAAATCTCACCTCAGCCGCAATTGGTATTTGACTTCGATTCTCAAATTTTTGCTATTTTTTCATTTTTTTTTTTTATTTAAATATAAAAGGAAAATAAATAAAAAATATAAAAATAAAAAAGAATATAGATCGAGATAGGATGACAAAGAATTTAATTTAATCAACTCACCAGTGCCTTGCTATTTATTAAATTTCGGACAGCAAATGCTTTTCCGGACAATCGTTGTTCGGCAAGTTTTGCATTTAAATTTTCCAAAAATCCCGATTTTGATTTGCATCGTACGCTTCCCGATTTATTATAATTTTGCGGATAGTCTGGATTGGTTTTTAAAATAAATTTATATTAATATCCAAAAAATACATTTAATTAAATTAATCATTTCGTTAATTAATAATTTTGAAATCAAATCAAAACGGGATGAGTTATGCAAAAAATAAAAATAAAATAAGAGCTCAAACACAAAGCGTAGTAATGAGATGGCTAACTACTTTCTCATCATCAAATGATGGTAACAAATCGTTTAATATTTCTTTGTATTTAAAAAATAATTCAAAAGGAAGGAGTGATTAGGGAGGGACTGGAGAAATGATCCTTAAGATAATAGAAAAACTGGTATCCTTCCTCTAATTTTTGTAATGTCCAATTAACAATTAACTTAAGCGGCCAGCTAATTTACTAAAATCTTAAAAATCAAAATCCAAAATAATAGAAAACGAGCGAAAATGTAAGCGGTTGTAAGTTTCTTATTCAATGACATTCAACAAATATTTGTTTTCAGATAGACAATTTTACTTGAATTTGGTGAATGTGATGGGACTGCTTCTTTTCCGAAGCTACTAGCTGGCGAATAGTGGGTGGACGTAGCTAGTACCGGTTGCGTTGAAGTTGTTATAAAAGGATTCGTTGAGACATAAATTTTTTGTTGTATTTGATGATTATGAATGGGATGTGGTGTTGGTGGTTGTGATAAATAAATGGGATTTTTACCATCAATCGATAGTGCCGCACCGTACGATTGTTGTCCGGTTTGTTGACCGGATGCCAATTGATTCGCTTGATAGTAATGATTACGATCGACACCGGATCGATTGAAAATTTGTTCGTTCGGTTGATTTTGATTATAGTAATGTTGATGGGCTACTTGCTGCTGTTGGCTGTAATAGTGTTGTGGATGGTTGCTGTTTGATTTTTGCTTTTGATCGGATCGATTTGGTTGCGGTATCGGTTGATTTCGAGATTCGTACACCACCTGATTGTGTGCATAGATTTTTTCATTTATCATTTGGTTTACTTGCTGCGGTTCAATGGGCGGTTGATGGGATTTTTTCGGTGTAAGCCGAGCATTTAATTGGGCAATTAGAGTGGAACTAGTTAACTGCTTATTTCCTACTAATTGAATATTTATTTATTAATCCCAAATATAAAAAACCTCTAAATAAAATCACATTACCGGGACTCGGATTCCGGAAACTTGAGACTTTTGATACCTTTGGCTGTGCATAAATTCCTCCATGGGAAGTATTTGGTGAACGATTAAACTAAATCGAAATTAAATTATTAATTATTTATAGGCAATTAAGACAACTTACAGAGTCATCAGGAATTTTGTTTGTGTTCTGGGAAATGTGTTTCGTTTGTTTGTTTTTCATGTTTTGTGAATTGTGTTTATGGTTGTCGTCAATAGGTGATTTAAAGTTGTCTGTATTTACCAAAATCTAAAAATAATTCTCAATTAGAAGTCAATTTTTGTTAACGCAATTTCCTTATAGATACGGTGACCGTTATCAACGAAAAAGGATTTCTTATCATTAATTTTAAATATTAATTTAAATATAAATCATTTCATATATGAAACAAAAGAGTTCTGTTTGACTAATAACATATAATTAATTTCTATTTATTATATTGTAATATTTATAATTATTAAAATTTATTTTTGGAATTTCTCCACAGGTGGATTGTTTTTAAAAAATATCAATAATTTTTCAAAAATTCATAGCAAAATTAAATAGAGTCGCTAGATGATCTTCAGAGTATCCAGTCTTATAGAGCAATTCTCTATCTGTTAGCTTCAATTTCGATTACAGGTAATTTAGCTTTATACATCAATTCATCATTCATTAAAAAAAGTTCACCAAAGTCTGTTAATTAAAAATCTCTTCCCGATTAAAAAAAACGACTGCTTGGCAGCTCTAATTAAAATTGATAATGTAGAGCTAATTATTTCTTTATAAATTAGTAAAACTCAAGCAAAGCTAGACGAGTTGAAAACAAATTTAAAAAAATGTCGAGTAACGTCAGAGAAAGTGACGAAAATCGGGTGATACATTTTAAAAACTTTTACCAAATTTAGAGGATTTTTTTCTGGAAAACACCGACGACGTTTTCAGATATTTTTCTACCATTTCTTGACATTTTCCGGCTCTACTTGACTTTTTTCGATTTTAACCGATTTCTACAATTTTCCTGATTTCTTCCCACACGTCTCAATTTTTTCCTAACATTTCCTCTATTTTTTATACTTTTCTGACTATTATTATTATTATTATTAACTATTACCTATCCGAAATTGTCAAAGTAGGGAATAATTAAAATAAGTTCAAATTCGAAAAAAGGTCGGATGAAAGTTGGCTGGCAAAATATAGCGAACAGTCGAAAGGCCTGTTTATAAATTAGAAGAAAAAAACCCCGATAATTTGGGAAAAATTCAAAAAGTTCCGAGTAGTCGGAGAAAAGGCACAAGGAAATTGGCACAATGAATGTTCAGAGTAACTCCGCTGAATTATAATAGAAAATAAGCAACAAATTCGGTGAATTTCGGAAAATTATTAGGAAAAGCAAGTCTGAAAAAATCAGAAAAAATTCACGTATACTGGATAGTAGGAAAAAATTTAAAGTCGCTCAAGAAAAATTCGTAGAAACGAAGAAATGTGAAGTCAAAATAAATTTAGAACAGAGATTACATTTTGCAGATGTATTGAAGATATCCAAAACATTCATCTCCTGAATCCTCCTATGTTGCGCCTAAAATATCGCTTGCTATTGGGGTTAAATTAAACCAGTCTGATAGATCTTTAAAAGCTTTAAAGGTCACGCTTTAAAAGAATTGCCCCATTCATTAGCTTTTCCATTATCGAAAAAAAAACTCTTTGGCCGAAAGCCATAAGTAAAATTAAACAATTATTATTAGAATATTTCTATAGCAAATTTTAAGAATACATTTTTGGACCATCTACGCTTTGCAATGTTCTACACAAGGATTCATAAAATAAATTCTAAATATCGTGGGATATTTTAGTTGATATAGGAAATACATTTTTAAAGCTTCTAATAATTTTAAAATCTATTTGGATTTTTACTTATTTTATAAAATTATTATTATGAAATACATAAATTTCAAGAGATCAAATTTATGCCATAAAATACCAACAATATTATAATAATAATTATTATTTAATTAATTTTTCATTTAACATTTATTTCAATATTTTTAATATTTCAATATTCTTATTAAAAAACTTAATTTTCTAATTAATAAGTTAATAATATAAATATAAATTAATAAATATCTTGATCGCCTAATTTTAATTCATTTTTTTTTTCAAAACAAATTTTCGAACTTAACGATAAAATATTAAAAATGGTTACTTTTATGGGGGAGGAAGGGGGGAATACATTTGATTATTTTCCCGGTACCCCTAAATTCATTACCAAAAAATTAAACGAAAGAAACTAAATTTTATTGAAGGCAGGAGGGAAAAAATTAAAGGGCGATTCTAGTGTCACACTTTCTTCTCTATCTTCCTGTTTTTAATGAACTTTCGATGTGCTTTCAGGACTTTTGAAGTCTTTTTTTTTTTTGGAAACATTTTAAATTTCGTTAAATGACCGTTATCTGGATAGGAAAAAGATTTTAAAACATAAACAATTCCATACTTAGAGCTTATAGTGGTTTGGGAAAGATTTTTGAGTAAATTGAAAATTTCATTTAAATTTAATGAATCGGATAAAAATTGGATTCGAAATAATATTAAAAGGAATTTTAGTTTTATGCTTTCCAGATTTTTGAAGTTTTATTTAGGGGAAATTTGAAATTCCGTTAAAGCACCGTTATCCGGATAGAAAATTGATTTTAAAACGGAAATTTGAAACTCATTTAAATTTAGTAAATCGGATAAAAATTCGATTCCAAATTATATAAAATTACATTTTAATTTTAAGCTTTCAATGAGCTTTCGAGATTTATAAAGATTTTTTGGGAAAATTTAAAAATTCGTTATATGGAAAATTGATTTTAAAACGTAATAAAAAAGGTTCGGAAAATAAAGCTTTTTAAATAAGTTCACCTCTGTAAATTCCATGTAAATTCAATTGAAATAAATTTATTTCTTAATTACTTTATATTTTATTACAAATATTTTTTTAATTTAACATAAACTGGCTTAGTAATTTAATGAAATAAAAATTGGTAATTGATTTGTTAAGTATCTGGCTCATACGTTCAAAAGTGGCAGAAAAGTCGCAAAATTTAGATATATCTTGAGGCAAAGAGACATTAATTTATTTGATTGGCCAGGAAATAGGTCGGATCTAATATTCGATCGAATACTTGCGGGTCCACTTGAAGCCAGAAGGACGCAGAATTACTGAAAAGTACTAGATATGGGATCAAATCTATGGAGCACAAGGATGAAATATAGAGGCATATGGAGGATGGAGGCAGGATCTGTAGAGGCAGTGATGAAATCAAAAGGCTGTCTGCTAAGTAGTGACAGAATTACTGTATAAAAATAATTGAATTAATTATAATTATATTTCTTATTAAAACCGAATGAATTATAAATATCGCTGAGTTTGTATTTGCAAATTATTTAAAGAACTCTAACTCTGAAACGATTGCAGAGAATTTGACGAAATAAATTTTAAAATACTCGCAATATCGTTATCTTCGTGACGAAATTTATATCTTAATCCACCGATGCATTTTGAAATAATCGTCTATGGAAATTGATCGACGCTCGGGGATTTTACAAAATTCCTGAAAGGTCTCAGAACTAACATGTCAGACTCCACTCATTCTAATTAAATCCTTAGAATATTGGGAGCAATATATAATAAATTAAAAGTATTTGCCTCTTCCCTTCCTCGCATATTTAATAATAATTCATTAGTCTTCAGCGAGTTATATTCTAATGGCGTTATTCGCAAACTTAGTTACTTATATCTTACATAATTTAAGCTATTACATAGAAAATTAAAAAGAAATTGTTTTTGTAATTAGTGTTCCTTCCGAGAATTTCCAGACAACATAACTTTTGATGTAAAGATCTTAAACTTCTTAACAAACCAATGCTCCAATTAACACATCTTGGGGAAACATAATTAATCATACATTTAATCATAAATAAATAATTTTCAAATAAACTTATTATCGGTTTTATTCATTGTTCAATAAGAAATTGTTATCATTTTTAATTTAAGTAGTTAATTTTTAATTTATTTCATTTATAAGTCCAAATATAAGGCAAATGAAAATTTGTAATAAGAACAAGTTGAATTAAAAATAAAAAAAATAAAAAACTTTGTGCCTGTGATACTTTTTAGTGTGATAGGCTTTTTTAAGGAAAATATTTTTTTGAAAATCAGAGAATAAATAAAAAAAAAAAATCATTTCTATCTTATAAATAATTTCTTTAATTTTATTTGTTCTTCAATTTATTTATTTTCTTTTTAAAATTTGTAAAGAAAATTTTCTTGTAAATTATTATTAATAAAATGTTATTGTATATATTGTATACATGTAATTATATTAAATTAATAATGTTAAGAACCAATTAATTGAATAACAATTTGGGTATCTCGAATATTATAATAAAGGTATTGTTTAAGTGAATATTAAATTAGCAAATTAGCTAACAAATAACGCGCTACACAATTGATTTCTTTTTTTAACAAGTACATTTAGAAGAGATTGCTAAAAAAAATATAAATAATTACTGAATCCGGTAAATTAACAATATTTAATATACTATTACTGATTTTACTTAGAAATTGTAAGATTTAAGTAATTTAAAAATAATAGCTACTATATTTGAATTGCAGAACACAATTTTTTCCTAATTGAAGATTAAACAGATAAAAACCGTATATAACATAGAAACAATTAATTTAATAATTATTATAATTTAAAAAAAATCGAAGCATTTTTAAAATAAAAAGAAAATGAATTTAATAATAAATTAATACAAAATCAATGTTTTTATTTAATGCCGAATGTTCATTGGGACTTATAATTTATTGATCGAGGGAAAAATTAGTTTTTTATGGGATTTTAGTAATTAGGGATTTTGGATAATTTTTAAAGTCTTCTCGTCGAACGTCTTCATTTTTTAAAGCACCTGCGATGGCCTCGATATCTTCCAGACCGCTTATCTAAAATTAAAATCATATTTGATTGGATTAGTATATTAACATATAATCTAGAAATGATGATTGGCTACTTACAACGGACATTTAGAAGCGTGTATAAGGTGCAATAAGGTGCAATCTGCGGTATACATTTATTAGACTACCGCAGATTACACTTTCAAATGACCCTCTTCGAAAAATATTAGAAAATAAATTGATAAATTAGTAAATTTTATAAGATTAAAAATCGAAATTTATTGAAATCCGAAGAAAATCGTTGAAATATTACAACCAAATCAGATTATTATACGATAATTCGAAAATTTCACCTAAAGATGTTTAGGTGAAAAAATAGGAAAATTTGGTAAAAAAAAAATAGGAAAATTTCTAAGAAACCTTCAAATTTTTCAAAAATCTGAATTTTTAAAAATCATATTTCATTTGAAAAGTTCGGACCGAAGATTTGAGGAAAATTTGAGAAATTTAAATTCAAAAAAATTTGCTAAAACTTAATTTCTCGACGGTCCAAAAATGTCTAATAAATATCCAAAAAAATGTCGCAAAATTTGCCAAATTGTCTCAATTATTTTATTCAATACCTAAATCGGAGGTATTGAATTGAGTTATTTCGTCAAAATGAAGAAGTTTCATTAAATTTTAAAAATTTTGTAATAAATGATAAATTTTAATTTAATAATTCAAAAATTTCGATTAAAATTTAACATTTTTGTAATCAAATTTCATAACGGTCGGAAAACTTCTAATAAATATTTAGAAAGTTTTGGTAAAATCAATTTTTTTAATTTTCATAATTTCTCGATTT